>BQNB010006620.1:0-96793 GCA_026074375.1 Tanacetum coccineum | reverse complement strand
ATGGTATAAATAATATGATATTGCACACTGAAAACTCGTTTTTGAGTCTTCTATTTATAGTGTCTGAAAAAGACTCGATAAGCCATATCTAGCAAGGTCGATACGGCATATTGGGCTAGATTCCTTTGAGTGTGCGCTACGTTTAAATGAATCAGTGATATCATTCCCAATTTACTTGATTTACTGTATCTTCGAATAGTTATCTTCATGGATACGACGTATGTAGACAGCATAGATACGCCGTATTGGGAATTGGTCAAACGCGTTTTCTTGTGAAGTCTTGGCGCATATACGCCGTATCTCTTTAGTTGGATACGACGAATTGGTGAAATTTCAACAATCTTCAAATATCTTCGTTTTAGCTCTAAATAATGCGCCTTTTAGCTTGTCTTCAAAAAACACTTCTGAATTACTGCATTTATCAACTTTAAAGCAGTTAAGTACCAAATAATGCAATAATTATACAAAAGTGGCAAAACAGATGGGATAAATGATATAATAAAGTGACGTTATTTGATGTCATCATGTGTGCATTGTGTAGTTTGTGTATTGTTTGTTGAATAAGGGCAATGCCGTTTGTTGTAGTTTGGTTTATGCATGTTATGTTGTTTTAAAAAAAATAATTTATAATCCATGTCTGTGTTATGTTAAGTTGAGTAATAAAAGGTGAAGAATATGTTTCTGTTTGATGCTGTGCCTCATTTTTTATTTGTTTATTGGTTTTATATGCTGCATATAGTGGTCTTTTGTATGAACATCAAACTTTAAAGTAGGTGGGGATAAAGGTGAAATAGTGAAAGCCTATGGATATTTTGTTAGGATGTGTTTTGGAGGGAGGTTGTGGGTAAAGAGGGGTAAGTTGTGGCCTATTTAAGGGGTGGTGGGGAGCTTTGTTTTGCATTGCAAGTTTAAATAACATAGCCAATGGCAGCTTTACCAATATGTGATGAGCTTCGTCGCAGTGTTAATACGCCGGACTAGGAGCCCCAGTTTATTTACTTGATGCGGTTGTCGTAAGGGACTTCTACAAGAAGTTTTACAACTCCCTAGGCAGAGTACCTAACCGTTGTAGTAGTAATATAGGAAAGACTCAGGAGTTGTTATCGTTCTCTAAGGGAATAGGTTGGGAAGGCTTGATCACGGTCTAACCGAATTCTAGAGGTTAAGAGAAGATTATTTTTGTATTTTTATAATTTATAGAAAGCAGGTAAATCATATGTTTGAGAGGTTTGGTTTGGTTTAGCTATTAAACTAAATAATAAACTATTCTAATGGTGATAACAATATAATAAAAAGATTGTATTTATTTAATCATGTATTACTACCTAGATTGCTTCTCCTAGTGATGTTGCTTTGTCACACTTGTGATGATTTATGTAACTATTTCCTAGGTCATGAACAGATTACATGAACCTGCCGTCTACTTAATATTCCATTGAGGCAACACACAAGTAAAGTAGTATGAAGACTATTACAAGGCCCCCAAGAGTATATTAAATGCATTTGAAATATTTTAAAAGTGGATTAACCATATAAGGGGCAAGGTAGTATGAAGACTGTTACCCGATGGTATCCTTTTTACACAATCATGTTTCCCCAGACATATCAACAGCGATATAGACAAAAGCTAGTTTTCTAAAGCCTAACATGCATATTCATCACAAGAAGCAAACCACTAAGATCTACATTCTAGGTTTCATACAATCATAAATAAACACAATAAGAAGTTTAGCAAAGCATGTTAAAGATAAAGCAAGAACAATAAATAATCAAACAACAAGACATATTGAATGATTAAGATAATCTTACTTGATTAAAACATGAATTGAAGGAGTTACAATAGGGTTTTGAATCCCTAAAATCATCCTAATAAGCTTCCAAACGAACTAGGGTTTGTATCCCTTTTTTACTCTAAAGTTACACACTTAAAACCCTAATTTAGGATTTGTATATATAGATAAATCGTTGCGACGGCGTCGCGTTTTAATCATGACGCCGTCATGAAAGAGAATATTCTAGATCTTGGGCTGGGTCATGCGAGCTGACGCCGTCGTGAATTCTTATGACACCGTCGTGGGATGAATTGTGACGGTGTCACGTGTATCTTGTGACGCCGTCTCCAGCCGCTGAAAACATAATCTTGACAGATGTTGGTGTAGGTCCGTAGTCTCGTCCGTTTCTTTTCCAAATGAGCCCAAGTTACGTGTATTTCCTCCAAATGCCTTCCAAATGCTAAATAACTAAAAAGGAACAATTAAATACCTATTTTGTGCATAAATGTCCGATTTAGGGGGTTAAATGACCCCGAAAAAGTATATAAAATAACACCTCATCAAATACCCCTACACTTGGGATTTGCTTGTTCTCAAGCAAATGGGCTTTTCTACATGGACAATAGCAATATAAGGGTCATTTAACATACTTTTTAAAAGTATTTTACAACACAACCTTCTAGACCTCGTAATTAAAAGCACGGAAAGCATACACTAGCACCTCACATAAGTGTTTAGGATTCTCTCTTGCACTCGGGTGTATAATAAATTATAACATAATGGGGAAACAGAAAATCAACACTCATTACCTATCATAGCATATAAATTACCATAGGCTTGGTAAAGGATCAAACCTCTACCGCTAAGTGCAAGCATTATTCATTACTATCTAAGAGGTCTTTTAAAGGTTTGTGGGGTGTAGGTGTAAGATAACATATAATAGAAACAGAAATGGATGGGATACATTTGGTTGGATTTGGGTGAATTTGAAGTGGAAGGGTTAGCTAATTATTTTCATGAATACACGCTGATTTGGTTGCTAAGCCAAGACTCGGACGAAGATATACAAGCTCTATACAACTCTACATCAATCTCTTTCTTTTTCTTTTCTGTTTTTCTCTTCTTTTTTTTCTGAATAACATAATACATCACAACATGGGGTTTATAACACGTACCCCTACACATGAGCTTTTACACACTCGATATTTACAATCTAACTAAGGACCCGATTTGAGGTGGATCAAAATAACATGGAGATCATCTAACAAATGTATGGGGGTATTGACTTAACTTTTCTTCCCCATTCTTCTGCGAAATAAATACTACCATGAATCCTAATCGTCCCAAAACAATATTTACAAGGATACAGACTTAGCAACCGTGTACTTAATAATTAACTCGGGTTAAACATAATAATGGACTAAAAGTGAGTACATACAAGGTAGGCTAAGGTGATTTAGGTGTAACGATTGGTTTAAAAATGACAACGCTCTTCATTAATAATCTAGAATCCACCATAAAATTACGAGAACCGTGAAAAAGGATAGGCTCAGAGGATTGTACTAGGGGTATCCTGCACTAAAAATGAGTGCATGGAAAGGGTGTGGGATAGTTATATGATCGGTGTGACCATCATAACAATTACAGGTTTAAAACATGGGTTAATCCTAATGCCTCTTATCAAGCAAATCCTAATACTTACTATGCGGTCTCCTAGATAGTTACTATACTATCGGTACCATCATATACTTTAATTACCGCTTCAAGGCTCCAGAAAAGGTGCATAAGACCACAAGTACACATCTATAACGATGGCAATAGACACATATGAGTGCTCACTCTTTAACTCGAGCAAGATAACGGTATAAACTATCTTGGGTATCACTAATAGATACCCGGAATTCTTATAGATCTTGAAGGCGAACCTTACATTTTTCGGGTGGATTTTGAGGTTATTGTGCGTCATATAAGTTCCATATCCATGAGACGCTATTAATACTCGATTTTCGTCGGTATGTGTCATAAAAATTTTAAATTTTGGTTTTAAAATCACCTTTTTATGCTATGTTTCGATATATTACCCATATTTTAAGGAAAGTAAGTGGCAATGAAAGCTAGTTTTAAGGCTTATTTCCCCCTACACTTAAGTTGAACATTGTCCCTAATGTTCTATAGAAGTACCCGTAAAAACGAATAAAGGGAAAAGAAAACAAGTAAAAGAAACTAGTACTCCTATGGTTTGCTCAATAATGGAGAAGAAACATGCGATAACTGGTTAAATCGTCCTCCAAGAATCATCTAATGAAAACATCCCAGGATCTTTCAAGCTTCTTCTCATCAAATATAACATGTAATCAAAGACAAAGACAAACATACTCTAAGCGTAAAAATCCAGGATCGCTTACATGAAATAGAATTTCGGTTTTTGACTCTACTAAAAGTAAAACTGATAGGATGTGCGAATTGTTAAAACTATGGTTTTGCAGGTTTATAAAAGAATTTAAACTTTCTAAGTGTTGTACAAGTTATACTTTCAAAAATACTTAAAATTTTCGAGTTTTTCGGTAACTGACCATTTAAAGCCGTCAGGAATATCCTGACCCCGTCACAAGTGTCGTGGTGACGGCGTCGCGTGTAAATCGTGACGCCGTCTCCACACTCTATGAAAACTCATTTTTTGTTTTGATGAAAAATTTCCTGCACTCATTCTTATAAGTTATTTTCCTGTACAAAAAATATTTTTTGGGGGGGGGGGGGGTGCCTCACAACTGCGATTTAACAATTTAATCATATGACTCGAAACTGACGCAGATTAATCTAAACAATTTATTTTAAATGTTTGAATTTTGTTTAAAAACCGGATATTTCCCCTACACTTATTTTGTTGCAAAATACCTTTGATTGCAAATAAGACGAAGTTACAAACAAACAAAGCATGATTACAAAACTGATTCGGATTAATCTAAACAATTTATTTTAAATGTTTGAATTTCGTTCTAAAAACCGGATATTTACCCTACACTTATTTTGTTGCAAAATACCCTAGATTGCAAATAAGACAAAGTTACAAACAAACAAAGCATGATTACAAAATAATTCAAACATAATAAAACAAAAAATACGACATTAAAAAACTCAAGCACTCTAATATGTGGGAAAAGCAAATACTAGGTTGCTTCTCAAAAAGCGCTTTTCTTTATTTACGAGTCTTGTAGCTAGACTCGAAGCTTTTTTACTCCTTAAGCTTGATGATACTTATGTGGTTGGTTTTGAGTTTTTCAATCGTCTCTCTATCTCTTTTATAGGTACGTCCAAGGTTCATGCAAGCTTTATAATATCCCTTTTCTCTTTTCAAGGACATGCTTAAACCCCTTTTTTCTAACCTTCAAGCTTTCCACAAAGAACGCCTCAAACTTGTCTTTTTCTAAAGAGGATACTAGATCTAATTCTTTTGTTCTTTGAGGCATCCTAAACACAACTTCTTTGTCTCTCTGCGAAAATCTCATTAATCCTAAAGATCTATCATAAGTGAGCTTAGATGTATGTACGAAGGGTTTTCCAAGATACTCACTTAGCCCATCTATCAATTATGCTGCCAAGTTCTTCTAAAACTATAAAGTCACATCATAAACGTAACATCCAATAAATTTATGCATATTTTGGCTTTTTAACAGTAGTTGCAAAACTTATATGGTTGGTATGGGTTTCTACGTGCTTGAAAGGATTTTTCTTTTATTTTGTTGTAATAAGCACGAGACATGACGTTGACAAGAGATTATAGATCAATGTATGCATGGCCCATGTAAATAGTGTCGATTACATAAGGAATATTTAAACTCCAAGGGTCGCCTCTCCTAATCTTGGGTTCTAGGGTCGAGAAAGCGGGTTGAGTTCTCCTAATAGTTCCTTATGGTAAGCTAACTCTTCCTTAGTAGGGAACTTATCTTGGAACAATTCTTCCTCAAAATTATTTCTTCGTTGCGTTCTTAATTCAAGTTCCATAATTCTCTCTTCAGGGCTATAAATCTCAAAGTCAGAAGATTGGTTGGTTGATTCATTAATGGTTTTGAAGAGGAGAGAATCAATAGTTTGCCTCATTTCTAAAAGCTTGTTTATTTGGGCCGTAAACTTTGCGTGAATAGTGACAGAGGGTTCCTGAGAAAGAGATCCTAAGGTCGATGATGGATTTGCATTCTCCATAGTGAAGAATGGAATAGTCAATGGAAATTACAAATAGACACACAAAGAAAAGATGGACTACAAGAAAGCCAACGTACAAAAATTAAATTCTCACTTGAAAGATACAAACAAGTATACTCGCTAAATATGCTCAAACCTAACTATTCCTCACCAGCGCGCTAAAAAACTGATGCAGTTGTCGTAAGGGATTCTATCAAGAGTTTTACAAACTCCCTAGGCAGAGTACTAACGTTGTAGTAGTAGTTATAGGCAAGGACTCGGGGGCTTGTTATGTTGCTAGGGGATCGGTTGGGAAAAGGCTGATACGGTCTCTCGAATTCTAGGTTGAGAGAAGATTATTTTTGTGTTTTTACTTTTATAGGAAAGCAAGTAATTACGGTTTGCGAGGTTTGTTTGTTTAACTAATAAACTAAATTTAATATCTATCCTAATGGTGATGAACTTTTATGATAATTAAATGTATTACTTAATCATGCACTATTATCAGAGTTGCTTCTCCTATCCTTGTTGCGTGTCACACTTGTGATGATAGGTGTAAGTTATTCCTAGGTCCTGATCGGATTACACGACCCAAACAACGCACAAGTAAGGTAGTATGAAGACTATTACAAGGCCCCTAAGAGTTCATTAAATGCGTGTGAAATATCTTAAGAGGGATCAACATATAAAGGGGCAAGGTAGTATGAGGGACTATTACACGATGGTTTCTTTTTAAGCTACTCGCGTATCCCTAGACGTGTCTACATTGAATAGATAAAGTGGTTTTCTAGACCTAACGTGCATAATCATCATTCAGAAGAAACAGTAAAGGGATCTACAATTAACTTTCACGCAATATAAGCAATACAAAGGAGGGTTTAGTCCTCGCATGTTATTAAAGACAAGCAAAGATATAAATCATCATGCCAATACATAGACATATTGAATTATTAAAGGTAAACAACCTTACTTGGATTAAAACATGGATTCAAGGTAGACAATGGGTTTGAGGCCTAAAAACGACTTTGAAGTGGCTTCACGTGTTAGGGTTCGTCTCCCCAAAAAGTATACCAAAGTTACACACTTTAAACCCTAAAATCAGTTTAGTATATATAGAGATATCGTTGCGACGGCGTCGCGTTGTAATCCTGACGCCGTCGCTACGTGGATGATTCTAGATCCTTCATGTAAGTGGCAAAGGTTCCTAACGCCGTCACTAAAATTTTTCCCTTTGGCCCTAACACCGTCAACTAAATCTCTGGGCCATAACTAGCGGGATCACGACAGCGTCGCCTTTATGCCTGTGACGCCGTCTCCACGCTCTGAGAACAATATTTCTTCATGGATTTGGTGTAAGGTTCTTAATCTCGTCCGTTTCTTCTCCAAATGAGCCCAAGTCATGTGTATTTCCTCCAAATGCCATCCAAGTGCTAAAACCGAAAACAAACCGACTAAGCACATAATCTGGGCATAATTGCATGAGATAGGAGGTTAATGACCTGAAATACGTGATAAAATGACACCTCATCAAATACTCCTACACTTGGGATTTGCTTATTCTCTAGAAATGGGCTTTTCTACTTGACAATAGCAAATATGAGGTTCATTTACAACCGCCCCTTTTAAAAGTATTTTTACAACACACCTTCTCAGACCTTGTAATTAAAAGCACAAAAGGTAAATATAGCACCTCACATAAAGTGTATGTGATTCTCGCTTTATCTCAGGTGTATAATACAATTATAAAAACATAAATGGGGAAACGGAAAATCAACCACTCATTACCTGTCATAGGCATACTAAATTACCATAGGTTTGGTCAAGGATCAAACCTCAACCGCTAGGTTCAAGCATTCTTCATTACTATCTAGAGGTCTTTTAAAGGGTTGTGGGATGTCGGTGTAAAGTAACATCTAATGGACCCGGCAACGGATGGGATACCTTTGGGTGGTTTTGTTGTGAATTTGGAGTGGAAGGGTTTAGCTATATTAGCCGAATAACAGGTAGTTTGGTTGCTAAGCCAAGACTCGGACAAAGATATACAAACTCTACACAACTCTACATCAATCTCTTTTTTTTTCTTTTCTGTTTTTCTCTTTTTTTTGAATAACCATAACAATCATAACTTGGGGGTTGATAACACGTTACCCCTACACTTGTAGCTTTTACATACTCGATCTTTATAATCTAACTACTGACCGTATTGAGGTGGATCAAACAAACATGGCGATCATCTAACAAACATATAGGGGGGTTTGACTTAACTTTTCTTCCCTTTCTTCCGCGAATACTACTACCATGAATCCCAATCGTCTCAAACTAGTATTTACAAGGATAAGGGACTTCGCAAGTGGTACTCAATAATTAAATTGGGTTAAAACAATAATGTACTAAATTGGTACATACAAGGTAGGCTAAGGCGATTTGGGTGGAAAATTTAGTTTAAGGGTGACAATGCTCTTTATTACTAGTCCGACTGACTAGAAAATTTACGAGAACATGGAAAAAACTATTACACAAACACAAGAAAAAAACCATCGGATATGTCTGAAGGGTTGTACTCGGGGTATCCTGCACTAAAGATGGTGCATGGTCCGGGTGGGGATAGTTATATGATCAGCGTGACATCCTAACAATTACAAGTTTTTAAAACATAGGTTTAATCCTAGTGCTCTTAATTTAGCAATCCAAATACTCATATTGCGGTTTCGGGATGCATCATAAAAACGCGTTCTAGATTTAACTATCGGTACACTCATATACTATCATTTCCGATCTCATGCTCCAGAAAGCGACAAAGACCCAAGTATAATCCGTCATGACAAAAATAGACCCCTATGACTGTCACTCCTTAACTCATAAAGCTAAAGGTCTAAAAACTATCTTGGGGATCAATAATAGATTACACGAAATTTCTATGCTCTTATGGCGAACCTCACATTTTTAGGGTTTAATTCTGAGAAGTTTTTGTGCTAGTCATATAAATTCCTATCCATAAGACGCTATTAATACTCGGTTTTCATCGGTATGTGTCACAAAAATTTAAATTTTGGTTAAAATCACCTTTTTATGCTATGTTTTGATATATTACCCATCATTTTAAGGACAAAGCAAATGGCAAATAAAAGAATAGTTTCTAAGGCTTATTTCCCCCTACACTTAAGTTGAACATTGTCCCCAATGTTCTATAGAAGTACCGTAAACCCGAATATAAGGAAAAGAAACAGTAAAAGAAACTAGGTACTCCCATGGTTTGCTTAATAATGGAGAAGAAACACGTGACAACTGGTTAAATTGTCCTCTAAGAATCATCTAATGAAAACATCCCAGGATCTTTCAAGCTTCTTCTCATCAAATATAACCTGTAATAAAAGACAAAGACAACTACACTAAGCGTAAAATCCAGGATAGTTATACATCAATAGAGTTTAGGGGTCTTCGACTCTATTAAAACAGTAAAGATAGGATGAGAGAATTGTTAAACTCGTGATTTTGCAGGTTTATAAAAGAATTTAAACTTTCTAAGTGTTGTACAAGTTATACTTTCAAAAATACTTAAAATTTTTGAGTTTTCCTGTAACTGGGCATTTGACGCCGTCAGGAATATCCTGACCCCGTCACAAGTATCGTGGTGATGGCGTCGCGTGTAAATCGTGACGCCGTCTCCACACTCTGTGAAAACTTATTTTTCGTTTTTGATAAATAAAATTCATGCACTCATTCTTATAAGTTATTTTCTTGTACAAAATGTTGCATAACAACCTAAGATTTAACAATTCAATCATATGACTCAAAACTGACGCGGATTAATCAACACAATTTATTTTAAATGTTTGAATTTCCTTCTAAAAACCATATATTTCCACTACACTTATTTTGTTGCAAAATAAACTGTCCCTTATTGTTTGCAAATAAAGGACAAAGTACAAAACAAACAAAGCCTGATACAAAATAATTCAAACATAATAAAACAAACAACAAAGAATTAAAACTCAAGACACTCCTAATATGTAGGAAAAGCAAATACTGGGTTGCTTCTCAAAAAGCGCTTTTCTTTATTTACGAGTCTTGTAGCTAGACTCGAAGCCCTTTTACTCCTTAATCTTGATGATACTTATGTGGTTGGTTTTGAGTTTTTCAATCCTCTCTCTATCTCTTTTATAGGTACGTCTAAGGTTCATGCAAGCTTTAATATCTCTCTTTCTCTTTTCAAGGACATGCTTAAATCCTTTTTTTTCTAACCTTTAAGCTTTCCACAACGAACACCTCAAACGTGTCTTTTTTCTAAAGAGGATACTAGATCTAATTCTTTTGTTCTTTGAGGCATCCTAGACACAACTTCTTTGTCTCTCTGGGAAAATTTAATTAATCCTAAAGATTCATCATAAGTGAGCTTAGATGTATGCACGAAGGGTTTTCCCAAGACTACTTTACTTATCCCACTATTAATTATGCTGCCCAAGTCTTCTAAAATCATAAAGTCCACAACATAAACGTAGCATCTAATAAATATATGCATTTTTTGGCTCTTTCAACGAAGTTGCAAAACTTATATGGTTGGTATGGGTTTCAACGTGCTTGAAAGGATTTTTCTTTTATTTTGTTGTAATAAGCACGAGACATGATGTTGACAAGAGATTATAGATCAATGTATGCATGGCCCATGTAAACAGTGTTGATTACACAAGGAATCTTTAAAATCTAGGGGTCGCCTCTCCTAATTTTGGGTTCTAGGGTCGAGAAAGGGGGTTGAGGTTCTCTTAATAGTTCCTTATGGTAAGCTAATTATTCCTTAGTAGGGAACTTATCTTTGAATAATTCTTCCACAAAATTATTTCTTTTTTGCGTTCTTAATTCAAGTTCCCTAATTCTCTCTTCAGGGCAAAAAATCTCGAAGTCAAAAGATTGGTTGGTTGATTCATTAATGGTTTTGAAGAGGAGATAATCAATAGTTTGCCTCATTTCTAAAAGCTTGTTTATTCAAGATATAAACTTAGCGTGACTAGTGACAGAGGGTTCCTAAGAAAGAGATCCTAAGGTCGATGATGGATTCGCATTCTCCATAGTAAAGAATGGAATAGTCAATGGAAATTACGAACAGACACACAAAGAAAAGATGGACTACAAGAAAGCCAACGTACAAAAATTAAATTCTCACTTGAAAGGATACAAGCAAGTATAACTAAGCTCAACTTATGATCAATAACCTAACTATTCCCCACGTAGAGGGCTTAAAAACATGATGCAGTTGTCGTAAGGGGACTTTACAAGAAGTTTTACAACTCCCTAGGCGAGTACCTAACCGTTGTAGTAGTAGTATAGGCAAGACTCGGGGGTTGTTATCGTTCTCTAGGGGAATAGGTTGGGAAGGCTTGATCACGGTCTAACAGAATTCAGGGTTGAGAGAAGATTATTTTTGTGTTTTTATATTTATAGGAAAGCAAGTAAATCTATGGTTTGAGAGGTTGGTTTGTTTAACTAATAACTAAACTAATATCTAATCTACTGGTGATAACTTTATGATAATTAAATGTATTTACTTAATCATGCACTACTTATCAGGACTTGCTTCTCTTCTTAATCCTGTTGCCTATCACACTTGTGATGATATGTGTAAGTATTTCTAAGGTCATGAAAGGATTACACGAACCCACCGTTTATTTAATATTCCGTTAGGGCAACGCACAAGTAAGGTAGTATGAAGACTATTACAAGGCCCCTAAGAGTACATTAAATGCATGTGAAATATCTTAAGATAGGGGATCAAACATAATCAAGGGGAAAGTAGTATATATTATGTTACACGCATGGTATCCTTTCTACGCAATCATGTTTTCCCTAGAGTGTGTACAACGATATAGATAAAAGATGGTTTTTCTAGAACCTAATGTGCACAATCAGCATCAAGAAGCAATAGTAAAAGGATCTACAATATGACTTTTATTCAATCATAGGCATATTTGCATGATTTAGGGGGTTAAATGACCCCGAAATAGTGTATAAATGACACCTCGTCAAATACCCGTACACTTGAGATTTGGTTATCTCAAAGCAAATCGGCTTTTCTACTGTAGCCAATAGCATAGGAGGGGTTCATTTAACCTATACTTTAAAAGTATTTTACAACACAACCTTCTATACCTTGTAATTAAAAGAATTGAAAGTACATACTACTCACATAAGTGTTTGGGATTTTCTCTTTCTCTCGGATGTATAATATATTATAACATAATGGGGAAACAAAAAATCAACACTCATTACGTGTCATAGCATATAAATTACATGGCTGGTAAAGGGATCAAACCTCACCCTAGGTGAAGCATTATTCATTATATCTAAGAGGTCTTTTAAAGGTTGTGGGGTATAGGTGTAAGCTAAACATATTAATGGAAATGAGAAACGGATGGGATACATTTGGGTGGGTTTGGGGTAATTTTGGAGTGAAGAGTTCGTAATTATTTACCTGAATACACGTTGGTTTTTTCTTTTTTTACTTGTGGTTGCTAAGCCAAAGACTCAGACGAAGATATACAAACTCTACACAACTCTACATCAATCTTTTTTCTTTTTCTTTTATGTTTTTCTCTTTTTTTTGAATAACATAAATCATTACTTAGGTGTTAATTTATTAAACAAACATGTACCCTCTACATTGAGCTTTTACATACTCGATATTTACAATCTAACTAATGACCCGAATTAAGGTGGATCAACATAACATGGAGATCATTTGACAAACATATGGGGGTATTGACTTAACTTTTCTTCCCATTCTTTCGCGAAATAAATACTACCATGAATCCCAATCGTCCCAAAATAGTATTTACAAGGATAAGGACTTAGCAACCATGTACTCAATAATTAACTTGGGTTAAAATAATAATATACTAAACATAAGTACTACAAGGTAGGCTAAGGCGATTTGGGTGTAACAATTGGTTTAAGGGTTAACAATGCTCTTCATTAATAGTCCGGCTTAACCAGAAAATTACGAGAACCGTGAAAAAGGATAGACTCAGAGGGTTGTACTAGGGGTATCCTGCACTAAAAATGAGTACATGGCAAGGGTGTAGGATAGTTATATAGTCGATGTGACCATAATAACAATTACAGGTTTAAAACATAGGTTAATCCTAGTGCCTCTTATCTAGCAAATCCTAATACTCACTATGCGGTCTCAGGATGCATCACAAAAACAAGTTCTAGAATTTAATATACTACCAGTACACTCATATAATTTAAACCGATCTCAATGCTCTAGAAAAGGCGACAAAACCACATATACACATCCATAACGACGGAATAGATACGCATGATTACTCACTCCTTAACTAGAGAAAGCTAAAGGTATAAACTGTCTTGGGTATCAATAATAGATACCTAAATTCCTATAGATCTAAAGATGAACCTCACATTTTCGAGGTGGAATTCTGAGTGTTTTTGTGCTAGTCATATACATTCCTATCTATGAGAAGTTATTAATACTCGGTTTTTGTCGGTATGTGTCATAAAAAAAAATTTGGTCAAAATTACCTTTTTATGCTACATTTCGATATATTACCCATCTTAAATAGCAAATGAAAGAATAGTTTCTAAGGCTTATTTCCCCCTACACTTAAGTTGAACATTGTCCACAATGTTCTATAGAAGTATATAACAATCCAAGAATTTTCATCAACCTATTTTACTATGATCACAATTATACGGGGAAATTTTTCGCTTTATTACATTACTTGTATTGTCAATAAGAAACATCCGATAACTAGTTAAATCGTCCTCCAAGAATCAATCTAATGAAACTTTTCTAAGAACTTCCAAAGCTTTTCTTATAAATATTAACCTGTAATCAAAGACAAAGGTCAACTACACCAAGCATAAAATAGGTGGGATAGATATATATACAACGAGATTTAGGGTTCGACTCTATTAAATCAGTAAAGATAGGATGAAAGTGATGATGTAATCATAGGTTTCTATTGGTCCTAAGAATTGTGTAAAACATGAACACTTTAAGAAATGAAGAACAAGTTTTACACAATACGAATTAGACAACTAATAAACAAATTTGTTACTTTTTGCTAATGTTCTATAAAGCTTTTTTGACAATGAATCAAAGATTTACAAGGATAGTTTCAAAACACTATCCCGATTGATATGAAATAACGCTCATGAATCCAAGCTTAGCTTATTACTTCATGAAAGGATGATCATATCAACTATAATACATTTGTATTATTTTGTGTTTGTTTAGAATCGATACTATCTCCTATTACAAACATTTCTTTATATAGTAGAGAGTACAAGAATAATAAGTGATGATGGTTGCTGAGATGTGTCATCCATCCAGTGGAGTTCCCTTTTTGGAAAAGTAGCAACCATGCTTTTAAATGATCATAATTGTTTCCACCTTTATGGAAACTTTGTCCTTGCTTGTACCGCCTATATATGTTTGTTTCTTTTAGGAGATAGACATATTGGAGGGTTCTTTGAGTTATTTGTCAACTCTCTAAAGACTCTTGAGGCTCTGTACTTTACCCTCTGACACGAATCAGTGAGGTAAAGTGTTTCTTCAGTTGGTCTTTGACGTCCCTGGGGCTTGTCATTTTTATTGAGCTTTTTACAGCACACTGATTTCTTTATCAGTTAGTAACTCACTATTTATCAGTGAGTAACACACTGATTTAATTATCAATCAAACCTACTGAAGTCCCACCAACTCAAGCTCAACCAATCACCACAATAACCACTCATCCTGAAAGTTCTCAAGCAGCTCCAAGAATTGATAAAGGAAAAGGGATTGCAACTGAGTCAGATGAGGATCCCTCAAAGAAACCGGTGCATGCATCAACCATTGTCCGTCCTGATCCTGATGAAAAAGTTAAAGTTCCTTACATGATAAATGGGAAGATGTGCTACCTCACTGACAAAGAAATGCAAGCTTACTTAGACAAAGTAGAGAAGCTCAAGAAAGCTACCGAGGAAGCAAGAACTCTTGCTATATCCAAGCCTGAAGTGATCAAAGTCGTGCTAAAAAGTAGGTGTTGGTCACACCCGCCAAGGCGGAAACGCGGGCTTAACTGAAAGATATTAAATAGCACTGGTACTTTATAGAAGGAATATAAATACGGCGTAATATAATGCAAAGACACAGTGCCATGATAACATCCAACAAAAAAAATATCAAGACCAAATATGAATGATAAGGATTACCATCCCCCCCATACAAGTCTTACATATCAAAAAACAAAGTATAGAAATCAAATCACATATTGCTCAAATAACGGCTTAGAAATCATAGAACTTCATATCTTGCATCCTTGGTCTCACTAGCAACTCTCCTAATCATCAATTTCGATCACCTGACGTTTCCTGAAAACGATGCTAAAAACAAGTCAACACTAGGTTGGTGAGATGCCATAGGGTTTTAGACACCTACCTCAAACATTCAAAACAACTTCCACATTTCTCTGATAAAGATAAACAGTTGCATGGCTATACTTGAACTATCACATACTACAAATTCAAATCAGGTCAATTCAACACAATTCAAATAATATAACTCAAACAAAATAGGCCTCAGACTCAAAAAATAGCTCGGCTCAAACCAAGTGGGAAGGAACTATCCCACGGATCCAAGCCAACCGGCTCCACTTGTCTAATTCAATTCAAACACATAGCAAGTAATAGCCACATAGACTCATGCCATTTTTAAGATCAACATCAAATATCACAGTATAAAACATCACATACTCAAGCATCGTTTCCACCCCAATGAAAAAACTTAGTATCGATAGGGGGCTTATGACACTCACCTGTTTCGTGCAGCTATCAAGCAATGCAAACTCTTCGTAACAACTTTACACAGTAAAAGCTCATGTTACCATCGGTAAGCTAAAAGCTTAATCATTATAACAACCCTAATGATGGACTAATAATCATCTAACTATATGTAAAGGACTCTCTACATCATTTTAACCATCATTATCCTTGATTTACTCTTTGTTTATTTTAAACACTTATAAACTTTCAGCTATAATGCGAGAATTTTGTACCAACTTCCCGACCTAAAACCATAACACAACGCATATATAAATTCCCATAAAATTTCACACATGACCCCACATGTGTAGATAAGTTACCCCAGAAGTCATGCATTCATATTCACCCTAGTATACCTTTGAAAATCAACTTATAAAACTGGTCAATTCGGATTGATTGCACACTAAAAAGTTTCGACTTTAAAACACAACTTAAAAATTAAGTTTGCCTTAAGCCCTTTGGAGGTTTCTTAATAGACCTTATGAAAATTTATTTATGTAAAGGGATTAATTTAAAACACTTCTTAAGAGCGTTTCACCTCACTTTAGTTGGATCAAAATTCGTCTGAGAAAACAGTTTTGACAACAGTTTGTAAAACAACATTTGACCCCCCTTCCTGGACCATAAAACTTCGAGGTAGATGTTTGGAAAGAAGATTCAAAAAGCTACAGTTTAAAAAAAGTAATCATGTTGTTTGCAAATTTTCTCCATCATGCAGATTATTCGCCCAACAAATTGGACCTAAATTCTGCTCATTTAATTAACACCAAAACGCATAATTCAAGCCTAATTCCTCATTAAAAAATCAATAACCACTACCAATTATGAACCCTAATCATTAATTCACCAATTAATTACGTAGACTAAACCTCTAAATTAGAAAAACCTAATTAATTTTATGATATAACTTAATCCATATGTTTAGATTACATAAATTAACCATGATAACTAAAAGATTAAAACTAGGAATAGAATGATTATTCTTAATAACTTGGATTAAAAAACCTTTTTTTTTTTTTTCTTGAGGATTCTGTCGAACCAAGGCTTAAGGGAGAGAAAAAAAATCTGTATTTTCTAATCCTTGGTTTGCTTATATAGGCCTAATGGATAACCCCTTTCTACAAGTTTGAGCCCAACCTGGACTTCTTTTCCTTTTTTTACTATTCATCCATAAATTTTTTTTTCTTTATTATTTACTAAAAGAACTAGAAGTTTGATAATTTATAAAAACCATAAACTATCTCCAAAACCTTCTTTCGCCAAAACCTACGTTTTTGCTTTCTAAAATACTTTTCATTACCATATTCACTGTTTATATGGAAAGATTTTACCAAAAACTCTCATATTTAACAAACTCCTTTTCTTTTCCAAATGACAGCTTACATTTTAAATCATCACCTAGACAACCACTTATTAACCAACAAACCATTTATTTCAAAATACTTATTCATTCATTTATCACTATACGTGATAACAAATAAAAATTTCTCCATCATATACTCTATTTCTCTTAACTTTTAAAAACAACCCCCCTCTTAACCTAACTTTATTTAATTACTAACACAAAAAATAGTATAGTATAAAATACTTACACATTAACACAAAAACGCCTAAAATTCAATAACCATTTCTTCGCTCACTCAAAAGTGAACGAAATGAGCTTAACAAATTTTAAACACAAATCCATTCCTAATGAGACAATCACGCTTCATGGATTGATTATCCAATCTCACATATCTCACAGACAAACACATATAAACACTATAAACACATATAATCACATAAACGTAAATGGCAACAGACACTTAGTCACACACTATATAGGTTGTGACTAATGCTCAAGTCACGGTTGTTACATTATCCCCACCTTCAGAAAATCTCGTCCCGAGATTTAACTACTCGAGGCAATATCACTATCGACAAACAACTGAGGACACTTAGACCTCATTTGATCCTTGCGTTCCCAAGTAAACTCAGGGCCACGCTTCGAATTTCACACGAAATTGTTTCCTATCACTATCTTATAGCTTTTAACTCTTGACCTCTCGGGTCCACAAACTCACAGGGTTCCTTGACAAAACAAAGAGTCTTGTAACCTTAATCTCGACAAACTTTCACATACCGAATCAATGCTAATGACTTTTCTTACCCCCACAAGGGTGCAATTGCTACACAACAAACCTAAACGAAAAGAAACATCCTCTATTAGAAACCTCACTCGTCACTCGAGGAAACTCGAGCAATCCTTAGTTGGGTAACAACTCATTTACAACCCGGTTCTCGCAACTCATCAAACAAGAATGTCTTGAAACACGTTATAAGTTGGTACAAATCTAACGTTTTTAAAGATCGCTCGATTCGAATTTATTCATAAAATAACTATAACCAAATCACAAAAACACATCTTAAGGGCATATTAAGGTCAACAAGAAACCTTTACGTACCCAACTTCAATTAAAACTCTCAATGATCTCTTGCTCAACGAACAAGTATGGATACTTAGTTTACCTGAAGTCCTAAAGACCTCCCTTCAAGTCCAATCGAATCTTAACTCAATGAACATTAATTACTTCTAATAGTTCTTTAGCAAAACCAAAAATTCGAATTTGACACTCTAAACATGTCATGCACACTATTCATCTCTTTTTAGGTAATATCAACAATAACCCTTTCAAAAATCTCAGAATGGACCTTTTACCTTGGTATTCAAACTGTACCATACTTTTTTGAAACAGCATACACCCTTCAAACTGATTACTCTAAGGAACACTCAATATACCAGCCTCAAGTTAATAGTTAAACTTCCACTAGGATAATCCTTGAACCAAACTCGGTTCATTCCTCTTGAATGTCGCTAGTTACAAACCATAAAACGGTAACCTACATTCCTTTCAACACAATTGCTTCAAGTGAAGCAATTCATACCCGAAAGATAATCCCCACCTTAGGAAAACTATCTCGCAAAAGATAAGTATCCCAACACCTCTAACATCCACAATACATGTCCTAAGCATAGCTAGAAATGGGGTGACTTAGTCAGTCCATTGACTTACACCCAATGCATGTATTCCACTACTCAATATTGGTAACTTGAAATACATCTTTTAGTTAATCCTTTCTCACTTTACTCGGATAAATCAAAGTTTTAGCAACAATTTCCTGAAGACCCTTGATACTCAACTTCCACTCTTGAATACGCTAAATACTTGCTACCGCAAGAGCTATATTTTTCTTCATACTCGAACCAATTGAAAAACTAACACCACACTAAGTTTGTCCGCTTCAGGATGGATTATAATACTTTATGTATACGCCTCTTCAATAGCCATTTTTGAACCACTCTCTACCTCTTTTCACATATCAATGGTCCATGCCACACAACATCTTATTGTTGACACGTTCTTTGCTTTGGACATCCTAATTTTACACCACCAACATCCTTTTTCTCGATCTTAGTTGGATCGTCATCGTCATCTCAGATATCATTCTTGGCTTACTCTTTTTTTTCCTATCCACGATTCATACACACCACACTTTTCCCTTTCCCCGATGGTACTTGGCCTTGAAAACCATTAACCTCACTAATAACTTAATCATCGGACTCGCCTCATGTTCATCCTTCTGATTGAAAGTGTGTTTGCAAACGTTCATGATCCTTAGATCACTCTCACAATCATCTTCACTAATGCCTCTAGCATTATATGCAAAACCCCTATCACGTTAGTCATATAATCCTTTATAAGATCTTCAGTTGCGCGCGTACAAAGCAATCCCTTTCCCTTTTTCCCAAACATGCTTTCAAAATCCCTCTACTTCATGCGTCATATATCTACGAAATAGTTTGCTCCTTCCGGCAAATGCCAAGTCGGTCATTACCCATTTGATTCCTTCTACATCTAGATAGCTTCCACGTTTTGGAAAACTTCTGTACTTCTTCTCTTCCTTCGTGTATCTCGGATCATACATTCACGTGCGACTCGTACTCCTCCTTAGACTTCGGGTCGGTTTAAAATATCGTCCGAATATATACGTTAACTAGCTTGTCTATATACGGCCATGCACACCCGGCTCATTAACTTCATGAAGACCGCTAGTGCATTGGTTAACCTAAAAGGCATAGCCGTAAACTTGAACGTGTCCATTACACATCCTTAAAATCAATCCTAGCTAGTCATCCCCGTGCACCCTCCATTGGTGCATTACATACGAATTTTTATCTCACTCTACTCGAGATAATTATGCCATTTCAAACTACTCACTTTCTTCCTACTAAGAAATACAGACGCTTCCCAAACTAAGAGGTACTAAATCAAAAGTAAAACAAAGAAATCTCTAATTCCAACTTAGGGTTTTTGAATAATTCCTTTGCTTGCGCTAACTATTAGTCGCACTACTCAGAGATATGACTATCATCAACTCTAGGAATCAACGCCATGAGCAAATACCAAACTCACATGCACAAATTGTTTGGCCAAAAATACACAATCCCAAATGTTGGAAACAACCGAATATAAATAATCGACATAACGTAACGAACTTCTGACCTCAAACAAATGCATCACTGATGCTAGAGAACCCAATGAATATTCCCAGAGTTACACGACCCATTAATTAATAGTTTAAGAACCTTTGTCCAAAACTGCTTTTTACCTATGAAAACTTTCCTTATAACCTTATACCAATCATTTTTAAACAATAGAATCGCCTCATAGTTAGTAATGCTCATAATTTTAAGTGTAAAACTAATTTTAAATAAATTTTTCTATAAACTTATTTTAATTATGATTTTGATAAAAGAAAAAAAGAGGGTTAAAACAAATGAGTTGCATTTTATTTATATAATTGTTTTTGAAAGATGTTTTTTATTACCTAAAAATATGATATAGACTACAACAAAATTACTTTTGAAAAGGCATTTATGACTCGTAAACGAGGCGTCATGATAGCAAATAAGACTCCCAAATACCTTAAGAATTCCTAATACCATTATTTAAATTTACACTTTGAAAACGAACACGACAAGAACTCTTGGCAAACCAAACAACCATAAAACTCTTCCCATACCAAGGTCTTAGATACCAACCAAAAAAGTATCGTCACCCTTAGACAAAAGAAAAACAATCAAAACGTCGAACGGAAAACGTAGAACACCAGTTCTATGATAACACCGTAGAATACCAACACGAGCGTTGGATATCTCGACGAATCAACAAGCTAACGAACCAACTTAAGAATCGTGACGACCACACCAACAGGTATCCGATGTATCCACAAACGATAGATGAAAGGGAACCTTCCCATCTATGCAACCACTAATTATATTGCCATAAATCGGTTAAGAGAGGATTCTACTAAACCAATAACCATCCTCAACAGGTTCTCACTTCACATCTACATACCATTTATCCAAACTATCAAAAACTTAATCCTTAATATAATAATACAAGCAACAAGATCAATGCAATCAAGTCACCAAGTCCCGTGGTGTGTTGCCTTTATAAGTATTTCGCGACCATAATTATACATTGCACTTTTGCATACGTGTACTTACTTCAAGACCAACACTCTCAATGATAACACAAATCTACCACATAACACTTAATAATATGCAATTATAACTCAAACATAATTATCCATCTAACGAACCAAAAATCCCAAGTAGACTAAACAAAATAGAGTCACATCGCGACCAAATTATAAAAGCTATCCTCGATTATAGCACCGCCATCGAGGTAGGGAATCGAAATAAATTATGTTGGGCCTCACATGGGTTTTGGACTTTCTTACTCAAAAAGTCACCCAACTTTGCGGGTCCATTGAGGTAAACTATCCTTTCCCAACGATATATCTAAGAGTAGGGGAAAGACCAGGACTAAAAGAAATAACAAAAGGGTTATACTCATTAGATCCCCATAATGAAAAAGTTATATTTTTTATATTTATATAGTAGTAAATCATAAAATAGAGAGAAAACATGATTGTGTAGAAAGGATACCATCGGGTAACAGTCTTCATACTACATTGCCCCCTAATATGGTTGATCCACTTTTAATATATTTCACATGCATTTAATATACCCTTAGGGGCCTTGTAATAGTCTTCATACTACCTTACTTGTGCGTTGCTCTAACGGAATATTAAATAGACGACGGGTTCGTGTAATTCGTTCATGACTTAGGAAATAATTACATAGATCATCACAAGTGTGACAAAGCAACAACACTAGGAGAAGCAATCTAGGGAGTAATACATGATTAAATAAACACAATCTTTTATCATATTGTTATCACCAGTAGTTTAGATTATCATTTAGTTTAATAGCTAAAACCAACCACCTCTCCAATTATATGATTTACTTGCTTTCTATAAAATATAAAAACACAAAAATAATCTTCTCTCAACCCTTAGAATTCTGTTTGACCGTGATCAAGCCTTCCCAACCTATTTCTCGAGTGAACGATAACAACCCCCCGAGTCTTGCCTATACTACTACTACAACGATTAGGTGCTCTGCCTAGGGAGTTGTAAAACTTCGTGTAGAAGTCCTACGACGACCACATCAAGTTTTTGGCGTCGCCGCTTGGGGAATAGTTAGGTTTTGATCTTAGTTTTACTTGCTTGAATCCTTTCAAGTAAGACTTAATTTCCGCACATTAGCTTTCTTGTAGTCTATCTTTTTCTTTGTGCCCTTTGTTCATAACATTTGTAAATTTGTAAATTATAATGAATAGGTATGGTTATTTTAGCGTAGGTAGGTTTGATGTATTCTTCCGTAATTAACTCTTGGTGTTCCAACAACATCAAGATGAATCTCTCTACGATTCGTGGACTCGTTTCAAAGACATAATCCAGAAAGTCCTGAATCATGGCCTTAGTATATGGACCCTAATTGAAATCTTTCTTAAACATCTCGACTTGTTATCCCGTCATATCATCAATTTGACAGCAGAAGGGGATCTTAGGAAGTTTAGTGATATAGGAGCATGGTATGCCATAGAGGATTGTGCCCAATATGATAAAAAAATGTAGCAACCCAACAAGCGTTATTTCTGATGAAACAATAGCAAATCCAAATGCTCAAATAGTTGGGGATGATATGGTTAGGGTACATGTACTTAGGTGCATGGCATGGTTAGAATATGATGAGCATGTAGATAGCCTAAGTACGATGGATAATGAGATAGGGGTTACAAGCCCTGAGAGTACCACACAAACCTTATCGTCATTTGAGGAATACACACCGCCTGTGACTTACCCGGAAGAAGTAGAAAAGACTTTAGGGACCCCGATAGAGGTAGAACCTTTGAACAAAACAAAACTAGAGGAAGTAGGCTTAAATTTTAATCACAACACTCCTCTTAGTCCTAGGGAAGTTCCTAGTTTTGATGGACCGGAGCCTCAACCTTTACTCAATAGTCTATCCTTAGATGTAAGTCTAGGAGACATAATAGGCCCCGAACCACCCATCAAACCACTTAGTTCGGATAGTTCTAGGATGAAGGTAGTAGATTATTTAACAACTCAAACACCGCCTTCACCTCATGTGGCAAATTCCCATCCTAAGGGTGTGTATAGTTATTATAACCCAGGTATAAATGACCCTAAGAGACATTATGGATATAAACCGGGTTTATTAGGAAAAAGTGTATCCCTAGGTGTTGATATTTCAAATTGGGAGATGTTTGATGATGATTGGAGATTAGAATCTAAGGAAGTTTCTCATCTAGGAGAAGAACTTAGTTTATTCGATAGGCCAAATGAAGTAGAGAGAGGTAGAATTCTAGAAACACACCATTTGGAACATATAATTCACCAACCAATTTTCCAGCATGTGACCCCTTCTCATAACAATGGTGTGTACCGTTACTATCACCCGCACTTGAACTCAAGTGTAGGGGAACCTTCCCCTTTATCTGTTAAATAAGGTTAGAGTCAGGCTCGTGACTCGAACAAAAACAAGCGCTTCTTGGGAGGCAACCCATGCACATCTCATTTACCCAATATTTATTTTTCCGCACATTAGGAGTGTCATGTGTTTTATTCTTTTCATTTTATTCTATCATGTTCGAACTCTATCTTGTAATCATGCTTTATTTTGTTTTTAACCTCGTCTTAATTTCAATCAAAGGTATTTTGCAAATGATAAGTGTAGGGGAATTTATTCGGGTTTTTTTTTATCCAAGTTCAAACATGTTAAATGAAAACCTTGACGGCGTCAAACGCCCAGGACCAGAAAACTTAAAGTTTTTAATTATTTTTGAAAATAAAACTTGCCTATCATTTAATATATGTATTCTTCTGTTATAAACCTGCAAAACCTAATGAGTTTAACAATTCTCTCATCCTATCTTTACTGCTTTATCGAGTCAAACCCTAAATTCATATTGTATATTTGTCTATCGCACATTTTATGCTTGGTATAGTTGTCTTTGTCTTTGATTACGGGTTATATTTGATGAGAAGAAGCTTGGAAGTTCTTAGGAAGTTTCATTGGATGATTCTTAGAGGATGATTTAACCAGTTATCGCATGTTTCTTCTCCATTATTGAGAAAACAAGGGGAGTACTAGTTTCTTTTACTTGTTTTCTTTTCCATTTATTCGTTTTAACGGGTACTTCTATAGAACATTGGGGACAATGTTCAACTTAAGTGTAGGGGGAAAATAAGCCTTATAAACTATTTTTTCATTTGCCATTTGCTTTGTCCTTAAAATGATGGGTAATATATCGAAACATAGCATAAGAGGTAATTTTTACCCAAATTTAATTTTTTTTATGACACATACCAATGAAAACCAAGTATTAATAGCGTCTCATGGATAGGAATTTATATGACTAGCACAATAACCCTCAGAATTCCACCCAAAAAATGTGAGGTTCGCCCTTAGATCTTTAGGAATTCGAGTACCCATTATTGGTAACCCAAGATGATTTTATCTTTACCCGGTTCGAGTTAAGGTTGATTTGCATGCGTGCATGTCTATTCCGTCATTACGGCCATGTATGCATTGCCTTGTCACCTTTTCTGGAATGTCTGGTGTTAGTAAAATTCATATGAGTGTACCGGTAGTGTATTAAATTCTAGAACTTGTTTTTGTGATGCATCCCGAGACCGCATAGTAAGTATTAGGATTTGCTTGACAAGAGGCATTAGGATTAACCCATGTTTTAAACCTGTAATTGTTATGATGGTCACACCGATCATATAACTATCCCACACCCTTGCCATGCACTCATCTTTAGTGCAGGATACCCCTAGTACAACCCTCCGAGCCTATCCTTTTTCACGGTTCTTGTAATTTTCTGGTTAATCCGGACTATTAATGAAGAGCATTGTCACCCTTAAACCAATCGTTACACCCAAATCGATTTAGCCTACCTTGTATGTACTCGCTTTTAGTACATTATTGTGTTAAACCCAAGTTAATTATTGAGTACACGATTGCTAAGTCCTTATCCTTGTAAATACAGTTTTGGGACGCTTGGGATTCATGGTAGTATTTATTTCGCGGAAGAATAGGGAAGAAAAGTTAAGTCAATACCCCCATATGTTTGTCAAATGATCTCCATGTTATTTTGATCCACCTCAAATCGGGTCATTAGTTAGATTGTAAATATCGAGCATGTAAAAGCTCAAGTGTAGGGGTACGTGTTATAAACCCCAAGTGATGTATTATGTTATTCAAAAAAAGAAAAGAAAAAGAAAGAGATTGATGTAGAGTTGTGTAGAGTTTGTATATCTTCGTCCGAGTCTTGGCTTAGCAACCAAACCAGCGTGTATTCATGTAAATAATTAGCTAACCCTTCCACTCCAAATTCACCCAAAGTAGCCACCCAAATGTATCCCATCCGTTTTCATTTCCATTATGTGTTATCTTACACCTACACCACACAACCCTTTAAAAGACCTCTTAGATAGTAATGAATAATGCTTGCGCCTAGCGGTGGAGGTTTGATCCTTTACCAAGCCTATGGTAATTTATATGCTATGACAGGTAATGAGTGTTGATTTTCCGTTTCCCCCTTATGTTATAATTTATTATACACCCGAGTGAAAGAGAGAATCCCAAACACTTATGTGAGGTGCTAGTGTATACTTTCCGTGCTGTTAATTACGAGGTCTAGAAGGTTGTGTTGTAAAATACATTTAAAGAGTAGGTAAAATGACCCCTCATATTGCTATTGTCTAGGTAGAAAAGCCCATTTGCTTGAGGACAAGCAAATCCCAAGTGTAGGGGTATTTGATGAGGTGTCATTTTATACACTTTTTCAAGGTCGTTTAACCTCCTAAATCGTGTGTTTATACCAAAAATAGGTACTTAATCGTTCCTTTTCAGGTATTTTGCATTTGGAAGGCATTTAGAAGAATTACACGTGACTTGGGCTCATTTGAAGAAGAAACGGACAAGACTACGGACCTACTCCAACATTGCTCAAGAATTTCTCTACAGTGGCTAGAGATGGCGTCACAGATACAACGTGACGCCATCACAACAAAGACCAAGACGGCGTCACATGATTCCATGATGGCGTCAGAGCACATGACCAAACCCATTATCTAGAATATTCTCTTTCATGACGGCGTCACGATTAAAACGCGACGTCGTCACAGTGATTTTCCTATATATACAAACCCGAATTTAGGGTTTTGGGTGTGTAACTTTAGAATAAAAGAGGGTACGAACCCTAGTTCGTTTAGCAGCTGTTAGGGACGATTTTAGGGCCTAAAAACCCTATTGTACTTCCTCCAACTCATGTTTTAATCAAGTAAGGTTTATTTAATCATTCAATATGTCTATTTGTTGTTTGATTCATCTATGTTCTTGCTTTATCTATAAGATGCTTGGCTAAACCTCCTATTGTGTTTATTTATGATTGTATGAAACCTAAAATGTAGATCTTAGTGGTGTTGCTTCTTGTGATGGATGTGCATGTTAGGTCTTAGAAAACCAACTTTTGTCTGTATCGCTGTTGATATGTATATTTCACATGCATTTAATATACCCTTAGGGGCCTTGTAATAGTCTTCATACTACCTTACTTGTGCGTTGCTCTAACGGAATATTAAATATACGGCGGGTTCGTGTAATTCGTTCATGACTTAGGAAATAATTACATAGATCATCACAAGTATGACAAAGCAACAACACTAGGAGAAGCAATTTAGGGAGTAATACATGATTAAATAAACACAATCTTTTATCATATTGTTATCACCAGTATTTTAGATTATCATTTAGTTTAATAGCTAAAACCAACCACCTCTCCAATTATATGATTTACTTGCTTTCAATAAAATATAAAAACACGAAAATAATCTTCTCTCAACCCTTAGAATTCTGTTAGACCGTGATCAAGCCTTCCCAACCTATTCCTCGAGTGAACGATAACAACCCCCTGAGTCTTGCCTATACTACTACTACAACGATTAGGTGCTCTGCCTAGGGAGTTGTAGAACTTCGTGTAGAAGTCCTACGACGACCGCATCACTATGGTACTCGAAGGATTCTGCTATTGCTCTAACAGCTTTTGCAAATGCTGATCATGCGGGTTGTCAAGATACAAGACGTAGTACATCTAGAAGTATGCAATTGTTGGGAGACAGACTTGTTAGCTGGTCATCAAAAAGGCAGAAAAATGTTGCGATATCCAATACGAAAGCTGAATATATAGCCTTGTCTGGCTTTCGTGCTCAAGTCCTTTGGATGAGATAACAACTTACCGACTATGGCTTTGGATTTGATAAAATTCCAATGTACTGTGATAACAAAAGCGCTATTGCCTTATGTTGCAACAATGTTCAACCTTCTCGATCAAAGCATATCGACATCAGATATCACTTCATAAAAGAGCAAGTGGAGAATGTAGTCGTCGAGCTTTACTTTGTCAGAACGGAATATCAGTTGGCGGACATCTTCACCAAGGCTCTATGTCGAGAAAGAATTGAATTCCTTATCGACAAGCTGGAGATGAGAAGTTTTACTCCTGAGATTCTGAACGAACTGGTAGATGAAGCCGAAGAATAGTGGTGGTACCTATTCTTATATCCTTTGTATATATTATGTATATATAAAATCACAAAAACATAAAAAGATTTTTCTCTCCTTATAAATTTTTTTAATATTAAAAACAAAATAAAAAATTAAAAAATCAGAAAAATATAAAAATATGGATCTATGGCATGTCTTCCGAAAATTGATAACATTTACGGCCTTTGAAATGTTGTTTAATAATGATACGAGGCTGTAAATGAAGTTCGAGCAGAAGTTCAAAAGCTTTTAAAACATGCCAAAAATGGCTTGTTATTATTTCCGATAGCAACTCGGTCATCATCTTAAAGGCAAGTATTTCAAAAAGAAAACTTGGCCTAACAACGGGAATTAATTCTCGGGCATGGTCTACTTTATGACCATGCAAAGGCTTGTGATTACTTTGCATCACAACCCGTGCTTCCTATATTCCATGAGTGTACGTGTCAGTGCGCTTATGTGTTAAAATAAGAGAAATCTTATTTTCTATGGTGTTATTTTTCAAATATTTATATCAAAAAGTCATCTGAAGATCAATTTCAAAGACATTTGACCACTCAAACAACGACTACTGCTCTTTAAATAGAAAATGGGTCATTGTTTGAGGGGGAGAAAATGTCAAATATCTTCTTTATAAAATCAGTTTGTGATAAAGGAAAAGGTTTTAAACAATAACGGGTTAACAATTAAAGGGGAGTTAATTAAGTTTAGCTTATATGAACCTTATATGTTATGTGTTTAATGCCTTTAGGGAGTATATGTGCAAATATAAGTTTCTAGGTATAATTGTTAAATACATTAGGGACTATTTGTGCCATGTGTTAAACTTAAATTGCCTAATAAAACTTATATAAGAAACATGAAAAGGTTATGAAACTTGAGGGGGCGATTGTGTCAAAAACGAATTCCGTTTTATAACAAAATCACCCACCCTGTTTTTTTCTTCACACACAAACACACACTTAGCAAAAAATTATTTTCCCTCCTAACCTCAAAATCAAAATCGTCATCTCCTAATCTTCATTTCAAGTCGTTATCATTTAAAAGGTATAACTAGAAACTCGTTCTTTACACTCCAAACAACACATTTCTCAAACGAATTAAGTTTTAATACGGATTTGATCTCGAAAATCCTTAAAATCGAATTAGGGTTCATCAAATTCAATATTGGGTAAAAATCTAAATTGAGTGAGGGGTTTTGTTTGTTTAGATGTTTAGAACACTCGGTTAAAATAGTTTTTTGATTGGTTCTCATATGAATGTGTTATTGATAATTCTTGTTTGCGAAAATTTAGGTTTTTGGGATTTAGTGAAATATGTATGTGGGTTTTATGCTAGGACGTTTGTATTCTCTTCCTTAAATGTGTTTGAGCCATAAAAGGCATTTTTTGTTTGTAGTTTCTTGAATGAATGTGATAAAAAGGATAAATTTGCTCGTTCTTGATGATTATGTGGCTAATTGTTGTTATAACTGATCCTAAGTGTTATACAACTGATATGAATGCTATTTGAACAAGTCTTTATGCTTAAAATTTCATGTTTGTGGTAATGTGTGTTTTGAAGGCGAGTTAACAACTGCCTTTGAGAGACGAGTTAACAACGCCTTCAGAAGGCGAGTAAACAACTCCCTTCATGAGGCGAGTTAACAACAAGCCTTCACGAGGCGAGTTAACAACATTCCTTCACGAGGCGAGTTAACAACATGCCTTCACGAGGCGAGTTAACAACCTCATTAAGGATGCAATTTAACAACCCTCTATAGGAGGTGATTTAACAACCCTCTATAGGAGGCGATTTAACAACCCTCTATAGGAGGCGATTTAACACTCCTCAATAGGAGGCGATTTAGCAATGGATTTTAAGGAATTTTAAGATTGAATTTTTTTCTGAAGGCAATTTAAAACTCAAGTTAGGTAGCTAATTAAAATTAGTTAATTATGCAATCTAAACAAGTTAAGTAGGCTATATATCAAGGTTCAACATGAATATCTGAACATGTCTTCGGTTACCTTAGTCTCTACAAGTTAGTTTGAATAGTCTACCAAAAGAAGCAAGACATAATTTCATATCTCACAAGCAAGTGGCTCAGGTGATGGAACTGATTTTGAATCAGGGGTTCCCGATGAGCAACATCTCAAGACTAATGGTGCAGATGAAGGAACTGGTACTATACCAGAGGTTCCCGATGTACCCAAATACGAATCTGAAAGTGAGAAAGAGTCTTGGGGTGACAGTGGAGAAGAAGATGAAAATGATGAAAACGATTATGAAGATAAAAGTGATGGTAAAGATGATGATACTAATGATGATGATAACCAAGAAGGTGACGACACGAATGACGATGACGAAGAGACTGATAGTGATAGAACTGAGTCACACAGAAACAAGATTCCTGTTTTCAATCAGTCTAGCACTGAATACTATGAAGAAGAAGAAGAAGAAAAGATTGATGATGAAGATACGATGGATGAAGAAGAAGATAATGAGGTCACTAAGGAGCTGTATGATGATGTAAATGTGAACTTGGGAAATGAAGATACTGATATGACCAACGCTGATCAAGGTGCCTCAGAATAACTAAATGTTTCTCAAGAATTAGGGTTTGAGCAAGTAGAGGAAGACGCTCATGTGACACTTACTTCGGTCCTTGACATACATAAGGCTGATGAACCTGTGTAAAGTTCTCCTGTCTCCTCCGACTTTACAAGCAAGCTCTTAAATCTTGAGAATCCTTCTCCAGCTGACAATGAGATTGCTTCATTGATGGAAACCTTAGCTCGTCATGCAACGGCAGTTCCTGAAATCACATCCAGTTTCACTACAACTATTCCTCCACCACCTCCGTTCTTCAATCCTCTCCCTCAACAAGCAACACCAACTCCAACACCAATAAATTTTGAAGCTACAACCTCATTTCCTTTACTTTCGTATTTCTCATATGTATTCAAGTTCAACGACAGAGTCACCAACTAAGAAAAAGATCTATCAGAGATAAAGCAAGTTGACCAGTATGCTTAAGCTCTATCCTTCATCCATGCTATAGTTGATCGTTACATTGATAACAAAATTGGAGAAGCTATAAACAAGGCCATTCAAGCACATAATTTGGACTGCAGACAAGAAGCTCAGGATGAGAAGAATGCTTACATAGAACTCGTTGACACATCAATGAGAGCTATTATTAAAGAAGAAATCAACACTCAACTTCTTCAGATTCTCCCTAAAGCAGTATCAGATTTTGCAAATCATGTGATAGAGAAAAATGTCACAGAATCATTAGAAGCTGCAGTCTTGACAAGGTATTCCTCACAACCAAAGTCTACTTATGAGGCGGCCGCATCACTCTCCGAATTTAAGCTTACAAAGATTCTTCTAGACAAGATGGAGGAAAGCAAATCACATCTTAGAGCTGATTATAAAAAGAAGCTTTATGATGCACTGGTCGAGTCTTACAACATTGATAAAAATCTATTCAATTCATATGGTGAAGTATTTACGTTGAAGAGGAGTCGAGACGACAGTGAGAAAGATCGAGACCCCTCCGCTAGATCAGACCGAGGGACGAAAAGAAGGAAGTCAAGCAAGGAAGCTAAGTCATCCAAAGATTCAATGTCAAAGGAAAAGAAGTCTTAAAGAACCTCTAAAGACGCCTCCCAATCTCAACATAAGTCTTCTGGAAAGTTTGCTCATACAGAGGAGCCAAGTCATACAATTGATGACTCAGGAGTGCAACATGATCAAGAGTTCAACACGGGTAACAATGATGAACAACCCGCTGACAAGGAGGTTACCAAGGATGACTGGTTCAAGAAACCCGAACGACCTTCAACTCCTGATTCTGATTGGAATAAGAGACAACATGTTGACTCTCGGCCTCCTCAGACCTGGATTAGTCAAGTTGCTCGTGCTAAAGAACCTCGTACTTCATTTGATGAGCTCATGGATACCTCTTTTGACTTCTCTGTATTTGTCATGAATCGGTTCAACATCAAAGACCTGACTCAAGAAATTCTTGTTGGTCTGGCATTCGAGCTACTCAAAGGCACTTGCAAGAGTCTTACAGAATTAGAGTACCATCTTGAAGAATGTTCCAAGGCAACAACTGAACGACTTGACTGGCATAACCCTAAAGGCAAACCGTATCCGTTTGATCTCAGCAAACCTATCTCGTTAATTCGTGATCATCGAGGTCGTTAAGTTATCCCTTAGGATTTCTTCATCAACAACGACCTGGAATATCTAAAAGGTGGAGATTTAAGCAGACGGTACTCAACTTCAGTTAAGAAGACAAAGGACGCTACATATGAGATCAAATGGATTGAAGACTTGGTTCGTAATTTGTGGAGTCCCGTGAAGGTAATATATGATAAACATGCTTATTGGGGTACTTCACACTGGGTCCAAAATGCTAAAGATTCTACGGGTATGCTAGCAACTTGACTTCGTCTAAAGATGTTTAGTCCAAAAGAAGAATAATTGCGATAACCAGACTTAAAATTATGAAGATGTATGACTACGGTTACCTGGAAGAGATTGAAGTTCGTCATGATGATCAGAAGCTCTATACGTTTAAAGAAGGTGATTTGAACAGACTACGTCTACAAGACATTGAAAACATGTTACTTTTACTCGTTCAACAAAAGCTGACCAATCTCACAATCGACGAATGGTATGATTTGAATGTGGCATTACATATGTACACAAGACGAATTGTCATTCAAAGGCGGGTGAAAGATCCTTAATTAGGTTTTGAAAGTTACCAAAAGAAGCTCAATCTCACTAAACCTGACACATATTGTTAGCCTTACTTTTATATAAGTCAAACAAGAATGCTATCGGTCTTATTATCGAAAATTATTACTTGTAAAAGTAATAGTGCTATTTGTCGGGTTTAACGGCTTGGATGATATAATCTAATATTGTCCATGTTTTCGGGCTCAAGCCCAACATAAGTCAAGCCCGGCCAAGTAAGTAAGTCCAATCCACATCATGTGGGTATTTGGAACTATAAATAGGGACCATCTCACACATGGAGAGGGAGTTGGTTTTGCATTTGCTTTCATTGTACTCACCAAACTTCACTTTCTAATTATTCTTTCACCTCTTGTTTCTCTTTCTAGCTTTCTCTCTTAATTTTCTATTTTCCTTTAACTTTTTTTCTAGCTTATTGCTTATTGTTATGGCTTATTGGTGTGATATGGGTTAACTTATGGGATAACATTAGTATCAGAGCCACGAGGTAGTTAGTCTTTTAGTTTTGTGTATTATAAAGCTATTGGTTCGGTTTAAAGTGCTCATTTTTTCTCTTTTCTTTTCGTGCTTATTAACATACATCACAAATTTTTTGTTTAACAAAATCATCTAGCTTTGTATCAAATATGTTTGGGCTTACTGTTAATAAAAAATCATTTGGGCTTATTCATAGTTTGTATCAAATCTGTTTTGGTTAAATATGGGTGGGTTTTAGTTTGAAAAAAATCTGACACCACGTTTTTGTTTTTTGAGTTTATTCAATTTCACGTTATTTTTTCACTTAGTAACTCATTCACATCTTTTTTATGCTTATTTGATACTTAAAACACCTTATTACAAAGGTTTTTTTTGTATTTTTATTTTTTTGTCGTGGTCATTAAAGATTTCAAACCTCTACTCTTAACACCATTTCTAACTTATTGGCTGGTTCTTTTTCGTAGCTTATTTGTTAGCTTCTTTTTGTTGCTTATTATCAAGCTCTTTGTGGTTTAACAAGCTTATACTTAAGCTTTTGGTTAGCTTATTTTTTTGTTGTTTTTGTTAGTCCAACGGTTGAAGACAAGAAGGAAAGACGTGTTTCATGTTTCTAGCAAACAAGGACAAGGACCACACGAAAAGGACGTTGTATGTTTTGGTTTCTTGTGGAACCGAACAACTTTGACAACCGATCTACTCATCACGTTTTGAGAATCGAACAACCAGTTTCTTTTGAGAACCGACCAACCAGTTATTTTGAGAACCGAACAACCATTTCTATGTTAGAACCGAACAACCAATTTACAGTTAGAACCGAACAACCAGTTTACATTTAGAACATAACAACTTGATATCTTAAGGAACCGAACAACTTCTTGTCTTAAGGAACTGAACAACTTGTTTTTCAAGTGAACCGAACTACTCACAAGCATTAGGAACCAATTTAACAAGTTTACAGAAACAAAATCTCACATTTTTAAGTCGTTTCGGGTTTTACAGTATCGTGTGACGGTTAGTTACGGGACTTATAACTTATATTGTTGTGATCGTGATTCGTTTTCGATCAACGTGGTATATTTCATTTCCAACGACGATAATCGTACAGGTCCGCGAGAAAGGAAATTCAATCGTTTTCTATTATCTAATTCAAATGAAAAAGATGATAAAAATGGAGGGAATCATTGCTGTTATTAGTCAGAATTCGAAATTTACATGTTTGGTCCCTGGAGTTTAAGATAGATTCACCACTCATTCTTTGTTTGATCTTTAACCCTCTTTGTTAAAACAACTTCACACCGTTAGTCCTTATTCTAATAAAACAGCCCGTTAGTCTTCAAAAGTGAATCGTAATTGCACCGTTACTCCTTATTTGAGTTTTAATCAACCGTTAATTATTTTAAGTTGAAAATTTGTGCACCATTCATCGTCTTAGCTCAACAAATCGTTAACGAAAGTTCAAGTTCTTCAACAACAACAACAATTAATTATTGTTTCACGGTTTCTTCTTGATTTTGTACAATCCCACGAAAGATTCCCTTCTTTTCTCGGTTTTAATCAAAGACTTGTAAAATCCTGTGAACGTTAATTGATTTCAATCCACAACAACAATCACTTTACCTACTTAAGATCTGATATCCATTCATAACATCAAAATGTCAAATACCAATACCAATTTGCAAACTCAAACATCAAGTGTTGATAACGCCTAAATTATAAATGTTTTTGGCGCCGTTATTTGCATTTATTTTATCATTTATCATGAACTTTTGGTACTTAATCAAGTATATTTGCTATTATATGTTCTAGGTATGTGTCGTGGAAGAAAACGAAATAATACACGAAGATTTGAAGCTTAAACGAAGAAATAACTGAAGATAAAGATTCCCTGACACATGTCCATTGTTTTGGCCATGCATACGAACTCCGTTTGACACGATTCTGGCGGCCACGCGTCCGGGAAAGAATCTCTACCAACTTGTGATTTATTTGGACCAAATCTGAAATTCACCAATGCGGCGCACTTGTAAAAAAGTGCGGCGCACTTTTCCATCTGACGAATATTAAAGGAAATTAAATGCAATTAAATGCCAAGTGCATTAACACCCGAAGTGTTGCGCACTTTTATGCAAGTGGGGCACACTTTTGCCTTGAAAAATCCTATAAATAGCCTCTCATTCCTCCCATTCCTCACACATCCAACACAAATCATCCCACTTAGTGTGGAACCTTTAAGAGGGTATTTTAAGGCTAAAGGCTGCAAAACCTCTCGCCATCAACCACCCTTCAACTACCATCACCCACCATCGACCGCCATCCGTTATAAACAAAGTTCTTTAAAGAAGTGATAGTCCTTGGTTGAAGTTCATCATGTTCTAGATTAATGATCCATCAAAAGAAGCATAGTTATAAGTTTTAATTTCGAATCTATAAGTGATTGTGACAAAATTGTTCATAGTTTCTGGTTTTGCTTTGAATATAATAAAGTGTTCTTGGGAAATTCTTGTGAAATCATCATACTTTGCTCTTAGAATTGTATAAAATCTTGTACTCTTTTGAAATAAAAACCTTGTTGAACCAAGATGAATGCCTATGTGTTTTGTAACTTGATTATGGAGTAGTAATCTTATGTTTGTTTGGGCATAATGTGATTTTGGATATGGAGAGTTTGGATATGTGTTTATTGAATTGGTAAAATATATTTTATACAAGAATATAGGCTGAAAGGGTTCTTTTATATATGTGTTTAATCATTCCACTTAATATATTGGTTATAATAACTTATAAAGGCCGAAAGGATTTGTTGTTATTAATCGATATAATCACTAGTTATATTTAAAGGCAGAAAGGATTTATAACTTGTGATAACTCTATTCCAAACACATCATTATCTAAGTGATCATTGCCTAAACAAACATACCTTAATCATTTGATTGAATCATCCTTTTATTGCTTTCTTTGCAATAGTCAATTTATGTATGTTTTGGTTAATTTGATCCGTGACAATCTTATTAACCTTAGCACCTTAATTACAAACTGTGAAAACTTCAATTCCCGTGGAACGACCTGGACTTACTTAAAGCTATACTATACACGAACGGGTATACTTCCCGAGTGTTGTGTTTTTAGTAAAAATCAGTATCTCTAGTATTATAAATTTAAAGCTTGTAAAACACACATCAAGTGTTCTTCACAATGACACAGTTTCTTCGTGTTCAACTTCTAAAGTTCAAGAGAAGACACAACTTTCAAGAAGTAGATGCATGAACAATCTTAGAGAAGTCAAGTCAAAATTCAAGTTTCTCACAAAAAACTTACAAATTTTGGTACCATGTCCAATTTCTTCAAGAGACCATTCCTCTTAAGACTTGATTTACCGATAACATACATCTTACACAAAGAAATAATTTCTTAGACTGATTCAAGACAATTTTGACAAAACTTCAGAACAACGTTTGAAAAATGCGTTCAATTCATGATTTCAAGAGCGTATGCAGAAATATACAAGATTGATGCTTAATCATCAAGATGCAATGATTCTGTAAACATGAATTTCCATTGGGATATACATGCTTGAAGATAATTCTAATCACAACGAACCACGGATAATTGTTGAAACAAAAGAATTGATTGCAGACACCAAAAATATCATTCCAAATCCATTCTAGCATGAATTGATTCATAAAAGGTTGATTATCGTTTGTCATACCAAAACACTTGTTGCGGGAGAAATAAGACAGTAATTCAAAGACTGCATCCATCAAAAAAACAGTAGAGGAAAGCAGCTTGAATTCTGAAACAAAAGATGTGCATGCAATCAAATACAAGATGTCAAAAGCAAAAGAAAGATGCATGGCATATTTTCAATCTATTCATTCACACCTTCAAGTTCTTTCTAAAGAGGACTTAAATGGAAAGTACACGTTATCGAACATGATTCGAAACTTGCATTCATGACACTCATTGGTCAAGATCATGAGACTTTCCAACAAGTATCGATGCCTTTCACAACGCATATCAACAACAAAAGCAACTTGACAAAGATGAATTTCAAGAAGATGGATCCATGACATCCTTTTGGGTGATCAATAAATAGTTTCAGCAATTCATCGATTTGAAGTTTACTTTGGATTATGACAGTCAAATGTCAAACAAATACTTTGTTGAATACACTGGAATCGAGGTTAAACACTTCAGAGATACACTACTCCAACACATGGGTAATGTTAAGAAATCCATTGTTGAACGAACACGTCATCAAAGACAGTATGATAAAAGGGTGAATAAAATACAGATGCAGACGCAAGAGAGTAAGATTGATACGGGTAAAGTAGTAAATGATGATTTGGTTGTCACAAAAAGCAATGGAACGGAATCAGAAGTGAAAGATGACAACAGCAGGTCACGGAATGATACATATGCTGATGATACATATATCAAACCCATTTATGATGAAGAGCCAATGACTGAGGTAGCACATTGACTGCTGAATGTAATATCTTTGCTAAATGACAACAGCATGACCTAAGAAACCTGAAATCATTTATGAAGGTAGGGTTGACCAGTATCCTGAACAATGTTAAGTTAAAAGTCCTATGCTTGATTCATCAACTGATAACCAGATAACTGACTACTCAAAAGAATCACTCGAGTCTGAAAATATTTTACTCAAAAAGACCGTTGCCCAATTTCAAAAAGATTTTCAGATTCAAGCCATTGTATTGGCTCTTGAACTTTAATATCAAAATCAAGCTTTAAAATCGGGAAACATGGTCAATATATGTGAAATGAAATTAAGTTATAAAGGCCAAGAATTAAAAAGGAAATGTGATGTACTTGAAACAATGAACATTGTCGATATTAGAACATAGTTGGCTAAATTATGTAAGGATAATGAGAATTGAAAAAGCATTGCAAATATTTTGTATGATTCTATTAAAATAACGAGATCTAAGACTATAGAACAGACAACTTCTTTGCTTGCTAATAATGCTGATTTAAAAGCTCAGATTCAGGAAAAGGTTTTTGCAATTGTAGCTTTAAAAAATGACTTAAGGAAGTTAAAAGGAAATAGTGTAGATACTAAGTTTGCTAAAACGATCAGTCTTGAGAAAACCAGTTTTACAATTCACTAAGAAACCAAATCGGTGTTAGACAACCGAATGGTGTTTAAATTTGAAGGCCTCAAAATTCAAAACCACGATTTGCCTCCTAAGTTGATGTGAATAACAATTTGTCAAGACAGTAACTCAACACTATTCGCCTGAAGAAAGAGAATCCGTTTTTGCAAAACCTGATCATATGATTGCATCTAGCGAATCTAGGAATAGTTCTAAGAACAGTCCAAGATTTAGTTCAAATGACATGGTTCATAATCACTATCTAGATGAAGCTAGAAAAGAACACAATAAAGAATAGGAAATCAAACTATTGTGATGTCTTCTACTAGATTATCAAAGCACTGCTGTATGGGTAGCAAACCAAAATCTATGGAACACAAATCACGCAACAGGAGTTTTTGCCTATATCTTAGAGTAGTTGCGTATGATAAACGGTTTTGTGCCACAAAGGATATCATTCCTAGAGTTTCTAGTTCTTTCTCAGCTTCCAAACACTTTGTTTGTTCTACATGTCATAAGTGTGTCTTTAATGCAAATCATGATGCTTGTATAACAAAACTCCTAAATGAAGTGAATTTACATGCTAAGATTCAATCCTATATGACTAGAAACAGTAACAAACCCGTAGATCAAAAGAGTCATACTTAAAAACCTGGTAGGCTAATCTTTACAAGACATAGATTTTCTCCTAATAAGACTTCCGCTGTATATGAGAAAACATATCATAGATCTGATCTTAGGTGGAAACCCACGGGTAGAATTTTCAAATCTGTTGGTCTTAGGTGGATTCCTACAGGAAAGTTATTCGATTATTGTACAAGCAAGGATGACAGTGAACCCACACTTGGTTCAAATGTAGATATCCCTAATATTCATGAAAGCAAACAAACTCTGGATTTAAGTGCGGGTACATCAATCAATGTTCAGAAGGAACAAAGTCTTGATTTAAGTGCAGGTACCTTATGTAATGTCAACAAGGAAAATCTCAGAGTGTGGTTGCTGAAAAAGCTGATATCTCAAAAACCAATGTCACAGTGGATTCACAAATGATGAATTTGCAAATGACGTTTGAACACAACAGTTCAAGCCTCGAACCTCAATGTCAAATAACGTTTGATCACAAAAGATCAAGCCTCGAACCTCAATGTCAAATGACGTTTGAACAAAACGGTTCAAGCCTCGTACAACAACGTCAACAAAAGTTCCTTCAGCAAATATGATAGTCATGACGTTAATGATAAAATTGGAAAGTCTATTCGGTCATTTGTTCGACGAATATTTTAATGGAGAAAATCAAGTTGTTTCAAAGTCTTCCGTTGTTACTACTGTTGATGCATCTAATAAACATCAACAACAACCTGATTCAACTTTATCTACTTCAACTCTAGCAACAACTGTCTCTGCTGATGGAAACTTTGATTTGTAAATATTTTTTTTTCTCTTTATTTTTATTTATAAATATTTTTAAAAAAGAAAAATACCAAAAATATAAAATCAACAAAAAGAAAAAACAAAAATATAAAATCTAGAAAAACAAAATATAAAATCAAAAAATTTCAAAAATACCAAAAAGAATCTTCTCGGCACGTCTCTTGGAATCGATAACATTTACGTACCCAAAAATGTTGATTAACATCGACATGAGCGTGTAAATGAAGTCCGACCAAGAGTTTCAAATGCTTTCAAAGCATGTCATTTCTAAATTTTCTTTATGACTTATCACATTAGTACATAACTCGGACCCGAATATAATAGGAGAGTGTATGCTTCAGTGCACTTACTCTACAAATAGAAGAGAAGTCTTCTATCATGTGTTTTAAAAACCGTTGAACACAATTTTTCAAAAAGAACTTTTCATGTCAAATTGTTCACAATATAATTTGTGATAACTTTCCATAATAAGTGGTATTTGTTAAAATTATGTGTTCAACACTCCTTCCTCAAATACCACATGCTCATACTCGACCAACATATATAAAGACATCATGAAAGCTCAAGTACATGTTTCAAGACTTCTGCTACTCTGATATCATACATCTTTCTTGAAGCGATGAAGTATTAAGTTGATACCGTACATCCTTCATAAAGTGACAAAGTGTTAAAGTTAAAGAATATCAAGAAAGATGGTTACATAAGCTTTCAACATCAAGAACAGTATGAGCATGTTGGTCCAGAAGTCACAAGATCACAATAATGCAAGATCACAAGATGATGATAAGAGATTATGCTTGACTGATGATTTCTAAGTGCTCAAGATCATATTCTCAAGTCAAAGATGCAAGTCAAAGCCTAAAGTCAATGATCACTACAACATATCATAAGCTAATGATTGAAGTTAAAGAGTACGAGCTCAAGACTAAAGTAAAAGCATAGTAGCTTATTTTTAAGTGTTGATAAATTTGGAGTGATCTCCCTATAGGGGAGATGTTAGAAGCACGAAAAGTTATGTGTTTCACATACAATAATAGTTAGGTCTGTAGCTTCATAGATTAATCATAAGGTTAAGATAGAAAGCTAATCGGGCTAAAGGCCTATGGAAAGCCTTTTGAGAGGCTCATGGCCGATTACATGTATAAGTATAAATACCCTCACCACACATGGAGAGGGTGTTGGTTGGTTGGTTCATTCACACATAATCTAATCTTTCATTCTTTCTTACTTTCTCTCACTAGAACCTCCCTCCCATCCACTTTCTCTCTCTAGAATTTCTTTATAGTTATTTGGTGTTATTGGTTACTAGAATTCTACATCCTTACCAGTTAATTAAGAACATACTTGTTGAAACATACGGGTCACCTGCCGGTCCAACTAAGCTCATAATTTAAAGGCAAAGATAGAACATTATTCGTGATCCTATTGTCAAGTAATATAAAAACACGATATAAAAAAGGGAAAAGTTTTTTTTTTTTTTTATCCGAGTATCTATATTCTGTTTAGGTATCACTAGACCAGTTTAATGATAGGTCGATATATTCAAACATGTAGAAAAGTATTAGGTGATAAACATAATTAAATAATCAACGATGAATTAAGCAATCGGATTAAAACAAACCAAACATTAAATCTTCATTAAGATGGCTAATACCCGAGGGTATTAGCCCATAACCATTGTAATTATACAAGCGTGATGAAATAACAAGGTAAACTAAACGTTTTACCGAACGATAAAGAAATTAAATGATTACAAGAGTATATGAATTACACGGTGTCTTCTATAGAATCGTGATTGATGCTTGACCATTGGCTTGCTCTTCTTCTCTTTAGAAATTTGACTTTTAAGTTTAGGGTAGTAGATAATAGAATTGCACTAACCAAAAACACCGTTTTTGAGTCTTTTATTTATAGCCTCTGAAAATTGATGGATACGCCGTATTGAATGAGGTTAATACGGCGTATAGGGGTAATTTCTTTATAGTGCACGCTACGTTCACAATCAATCAAATATATCTTTCCCCATTTATATTTATTACAGGATCTTTGAATGTTTATCCAACTGGATACGTCTATGTAATTGCAGGAATACGCCTATAGGGAATTGAACAAACGCGTTTTCTTGTAAGTCCAAGCGCTGAATACTCCGTATCTTATTTTCTAGATACGGCATATTGACAGAAAAAAATAATAAATCTTAAATAGCATCGTTTAAGCTTCAAAAGTGCGCCTTTTAGCATTCCTTCACAAATCACTCCTTTAAAAGCTGCAATTTACAACTTTAATCAATTAAGTAATTATTCTTGCAATAATTATATAAAAGTGGATAATTTATTTAGGATAAATGATGGTATAAATGTAACGTTATTTGATGTCATCACTCCAGTCAATCCACAACAACATTAAGTTTCCCCTCAACAATTCATATCTCCATCAGTGACACGTCACTCTCAAGCTGACTTTCCTCAATTAGACTCTGGTCTTGATGTTCCTACATTTCAGCAAGGAGAAGATCTGATTGAATGCATTAACAAAGCAATGGCATTCCTATCTGTTATGGCATCAAGGTTTCCACCATTAAACAATCAACTTAGGACATCGTCCAATCCTAGAAATCAAGAAACCATTCAAGATGGTAGAATTACAGTTCAACAAGTTCAAAGAAGACAAACTCAGAGTTACGCTGGTACGAGAAATAGAGGAATTGCTACTACTTCAAAGGAAAAAATTAATACACTTGTCACCAAAGTTATAAAGTGTTATAACTGTCAATGAGAATGCAAAATGCGAACAGTGTACTCAGCCAAAGAATTGCCAAGGAATGTTGCATTGTTAAAGAGAAATTTAAAAAGTTAGCCAATCTCAAGAACGGGTCAGATAATGATGAGGTACAACTTGCATTCTTAGAATTCATCTTTCCAGACTAAAAGACTTTTGATGCCTATGACTCGGAATGTTGATGATATAATCCCTCGGCTAAAGCATTCTGATGGCAAATCTTCCAAGCTGTGATTTTGATATTCTCTCTAAGTTACCATAATTTGATTTTTTAATCAAATAATAATGGTTAATCAGGAAGTGCAAGGAATGTAGTAGTTCGAACAAACCCATAATGACGATTTTTTAGATAATGATATACATAGTGATAGTAATATCATTCTGTATTCTTAATATCTGCAAGAGTCACAAGATGCAGGTATTCAGGATACTAATTCTTCTGCACCTAAAGATTTATTGGTGCTATCTTTGGTTGAACAAATGACTGATCACGTAGCTAATCTAGATAAGGAAAATCAAACAAATAAAATGGTAAATGAATCATTAACCGATGAGCTTGAGAGATACAAAGAACGAGTCGCCATTTTTGAACAAAGACTTAATGTAGATTTGAATAAATGTGAAAAATTAATAGATTCTCAAATGGATGATTTAATTCGGAATAGAAATGTAAACCTTGCGGCTTTTTAGCAGAAGATCAATACACTTAAAGAAACTTATTCTAATCATGTCAAAGAAAAAGAATCTTTATCAAAAACATTAACTATTTTCAAAACAAATCTAAGAAAAAGAATCAAAATACATGACAAGGAAATTGTTTTGGAAAACAAAATAAAGAACTGGAGAATATTATTTGTAAGATGTGTCGACCTACGCAAGCAATGCATATGCTAACAAAACCACAAGTTTTTTACGATGACACTCACAAAAAAGCTCTTGGTTATCAAAATCCGTTCCATATTAAAAAGGCTTAGTGGATTCAACCAACATTATATGATGGTAGTGTTATTGCTAAAGAACATGTTGTGATGTCTAAGCATGAATATGACGCGACATAGATTTTGTAATAAGAGAGATGAAACCACGAAGTCTTTAGAAAAACAACAATATCCAATTTTACTAAAAATAAAATAATAATATAACCAAATTGATACTTACAAATTTAAATAAAGATAAAAGAAGATTTTTGGTAAACATTTTGTCACTAAAAAAAGAATTGTCTGCAGAATAAGCTTAACTGTTAAAGATTCAACCTTTCTGAAAACACCCGTTACGTCACATATCACATGTAATAAAGTTGAAGCTCCCTAGTGAAACTTCCTAAGTAAGTTTGGTAAATGAAAATCTAAAACGCTAAAAATAATCAACAGGGCCAATTTTGACAATTTTGTGAAAAGAGAACTACATTTGATGCTTATACTGATGGTTCGTGGATTTGAACATACCACAGCTGTGTTGAAACAGAAATACTTCCATAGATAAAAAAGTTTTAAAAGATACATTAATGCATTTGATAAAACTCTTTTAGATAAATTACTTGAAGTTCAAACTGTTTTTTAACAAATGGAATGCGGCTGTTAATCATGTTTTTATACAAAAACTCTTTTGAAATTCAAATCAAACAGCTTAGAATTGATAATGATCAACTCCTGAAACAAATCATATCTCAAGAAATTATGCATATTGCTATGAATTATGTGGATATTCTTGATGTGAAAAAGTCATGTGTGAATGAATACAATAAGTGTCTAGAACTTGAGACTAAGCTTCTCAAAAAGAAATATTTGATTGAAAAAGATGTTTACGATTAACTTTTGAAAAGTTATTCAACACTTGAAAAGCATTGCATTTCTTTAGAATTAACAACTCAAGTTAATCAAGAAGTTTTTTAAAAGAATAATTTTCGTGAAAACCATTCCCTATCAGGGACGAATCTGTTTGCAGGATCAGATGTGTCATATGGGATCTCATACAAACATGGCTTTTCAGATTGAGCTTTCTTGAGGTACATTAGATTTGCAAAGGTTGGTCTACCATTAAATGTTAGGCCTTTGGGAGCTAACATATGAATGGTTTGAATTGATTGATTCCTTTTATAAACAATTTCATTCAAAAACTTTAATTGCTTTTCCATTGAAATCATTTTGTCAATGTCTTTTTCTTCCTTTAGTTTCAAATCCGTTATTACCTTGGTTTTCTCTTTGACAAGACCTTCATAATGCGACTTTGTTAAAAAACTCTGCTTGACTAACTCATCGTGTTTCTCTTTGACAACTAAAATTTCATAGGCTTTAAGTTTTAAACCTTCTTTTATGTCAATTTCTCTTTGAGATAATAGTCCTAGAGTATCATTTAACTTACGTTCAAGTTTTTCATAGTCAACTGTACGGTCATTTAAGGTCTTGTACGCCTCAAGCTCAATCTGTTTATATTGAAGTGCAATTAGGCAACTATCCCGAATACTATTAGACTCCCCCAGAGTTCTATTATTCTCCTCAAGCATAGATTTGCACTCTTTCAATTCTTAAGTCAGTGATGTGTTTGCTTTCTTTAATTGCTTTTGAATCTTTTTGTTTTCATCAATGTCAAGTTTTAAATTTGCAATTAAATTAGCAAGCGCAACACGCTCATCATCACATGCTTCAGTATTTTGGTCAGCCTGATTATCAATATCACACATATTTGGTGAATCAGGAATGATATTACTATCATCCTTTTCCATTACATGTGTGTCATTAATGGATTTAGGTTGATCAAAAGGTTGAGTTTCAACAGCAAACACATTATATTCAGCAGTATATGGTACCTCAACCATTGGTTCTGTGTCATAGGAAGGTCCGATATCCGTATAATCCTTAGAAGTGCTTTTATCATTGCATTCATTCCTTGACCTCCTGCTTTCATCTCCAGATGTGTTGCTTTGACTCTTTAAACCTTGATCATTCCCTTTGTCTGATACAATCCTACTGGATTCTTTTTCTCCTGAACTAGCATCCGTTGCTTTAACCTTTTGAACCATGCACTCTTGAATCTGCAACTTTCTTTCATTCAACCTTTTCAACATATTTTGTATCTCTTGTTCATGGCGTGCTCTTTCAATAATACATTGCTCAATGGATTCCATGTGTTGGATTATCAAGTCTTTGAAGGATTGAGCTCCCATTTGAGTATAGTCTTTGAAGTCTTGCCTTGCTTCTCGAGCATTGGAATCATAATTAGAAGACTTGAGCATCTCTGAATGTATGAACTTGTCAAACTACACTTTGATCACACTTTGATCACACTTAGAGCAGACTTGGAATCCTTCTCGTGAAGTATTTCATTGTTGAGTTGCTTTTCTAAGTTATTCATGTTTTGAGATAACTCATACTTGAAAGTTCTGAAGTCTTTACTAAAGAGGTGTGCAAAAGCTTGTTGAAATAATGGACAACTAGTAAAAGTCTGTCTTTCGAGACGTTGAGTAGTTTTTTTAAATGCAATGAATTTGTTCATGGAGTTCTGTTACAAAATCTTTGCTTGCATTTGCAGTTGTTATATCGCCTGTTCCTTTGAATCTGAATACGAAGATAAAGTATCTTTCGTTTCCATTTTATAGAAAATTATGAAGTAAAAATGATTTTGTAGGATCTTAAGTAGGTAAAGTGATTGTTGTTGTGGATTGAATTCAATTAACGTTCACGGGATTTTACAAATCTATGACTTAAACCGAAAAAAGAATAATCTTTTACGGGATTTTACTAAATCAAGAAGAAACCGTAAAAGAATGATTAATTGTTGTGATTTGTTGTGAGTGAAATCGTTGTTGTTGCTGAAGAACTTAAACTTTTGTTAACGATTGATGAGCTAAAATGGACGAACGCTTACTACACTTGCAACTTAAAATGATTAACGATTGATTGAAACACAAACAAGGACTAACGATGCAATAACGTTTCACTTTGGAGGGCTAACGGCTTAATTATAAGTATTAAGAACTAACGGTGTAATGCAGATTCAACTATGAGGGTTAATAAACACACCAAGGACGAACTTTGAATTAGGCTTGAAGTATTTGACAAGAAAATAAGATAAGAAATAAAGAGAGAAAAGAGGAAGAAGATGAGAAGAAAAGAGAGAGAAAAAAGATAGTGTTTGGATTGCTATGTGTAAGAAAGAAATTATAAATAAGCAACCAACCTTCTCCACACATGGAGAAGGTGTATTTAAACCACAACCATGTAAGGTTGGACTTGTCCATTGGGCTGGCCACTATGAAACTTATTGGGCCGAATGGTTTGCACTTGGGACGGGCTCGGGTCTTGTGGGCTTAAGCCTATTACGCTTACACAATTAGATTGAATAAACAAGCCCGATACCCGTAATTAGCCTATTACAACATTTAATAAATAAATACTGAGCTTTCATGATTCGTAGCCGAGCTTCCTTGTTCGACTCAATATTTTGAGGCTAACAAGTCGCAACATCTTGATATACTCAAAACAGATCATTAATCCGAAAGCGTCACAACAAAACACCATATGAACTTCTCCATGATAGAAAACCTGACTTATCCTATCTTTATGTCTTTGGTGCTCTTTTCTATCCCACTAATGACGGTGAAGACATTGGTAAGTTAAAATCTAAAGCTGATATAGGAATTTTTGTTGGTTACGCTCCCGTAAAAAAAACATTCCTAATCTACAACAAAAGAACCCAAATGACTATTGAAACTATCCATGTTGATTTTGATGAGTTGACAGCAATGGCTTCTGAACAATTCAGTTCAGGATCTAGGCCTAAACTTTTGACTCCTGGAACAATCAGTTCAGGACTCGTGCCAAACATTCTTTCTTCAACTCTATATGTCCCACCAACAAAGAACAATTAGGAAATATTGTTTCAACCAATGTTTGATGAGTACCTTAATCCTCCACCATGTGTTGATCCTCAAGTTCTGGCAGTCATTGACCAAAACCTGTTGTTTCAACTGGTACACCTTCCTCAACTATAATTGATCAATATGTACCATATAAAATTACTTCACAAACAACTCCAGAAACACTATCTCTTGTCATTCCTATTGGTGTTGAAGAAGCTAACCATAATAATGAAGTTGCACACATAGATAATAATCCCTATGTTGATTTTCCAATTCCAAAACCTAGTTCTGAAGAATTCTCTACTCAAGTTGTTATTCCAAACAATGTGTACTCAATCAATCAACCACCTAAACACATCAACAAATGGACCAAAGATCATTCGATTGATAATGTAATTAGAGATCCTTCTAGACTGGTCTCCACCGAACATCAACTATAAGATGAAGCCCTATTTTGCTATTTTGATGCTTTCCTTTCTTTCGTTGAACCCAAGAGTTATAAAGACGCATTGACGGAATCCTGTTGGATTGAAGCCATGCAAGAAGAACTCAAAGAGTTTAAACATCTTGAAGTTTGGGAGCTGATACCTCGCCCAACAGTTTATGAATTATTACCTAATAGTGGAATATTACAAGGTGAAATTAAGACGAACTGGAGGTATTGAAAAATAACGCTCGTCATAGGTAGCGGAGGGGATATCGTCAGGAAGAAGGCATATACTTTGAGGAATCTTTTGCTCCAATTGCACGACTTGAGGCCATCCGGATCTTTATTGCATTCGCTGCTCATATGAACATGGTCGTCTACCAAATGGATGTGAAGATCATATTTTTTTGAATGAAATACTGCTTAGGATTCCTACGTTAGTCCTACCAGACGGGTTTTGTAGATCCAGAGAATCCCACCATGTGTACCAAGCTTAAGAAAGCCCTTACGGTTTGAAACAAGCGCCATGGGCTTGGTATGATTTACTCTCATCATTTCTACTCTCCCAGAAGTTCACCAAAGGAACCGTCATATCCAATACAGAAGCTGAATACATTGCCTTGTCAAGATGTTGTGCTCAAATACTTTAGATGCGATCACAATTAACTGACTATGGCCTTGTGTTCAACAAGATACCTCTGTACTGCGATAATACAAAATGCTATTGCTTTATGTTGCAACAACGTCACATACACTCCCGATTCCAAGCATATAGAATCTAGACACCACTATGTCTTAAGATCAATTGGAGGTCGGGGTGGTTGAGCTGTATTTTGTCAGAACATAGTATCAGTTGGCAGACATTTTCACTAAGCCTTTAGCACGAGAACGACTTGACTTTCTCATCAACAAGCTTGGTATGAGAAGTATGTCTCCTGAGAGACTCTGAAAAAGCTAGCAGACGAAGAGGAAGAGTAATGGTGGTAACTCTTCACATATCCTATATATCATATGTATATAAGAAAATCAGAAAAACCCAAAAATATTTTTTCCTTTTATATAAATTTTTCAAAAAGAAAATAGAAAAATATAAAACCATAAAAAGAAAATACAAAATTAAAAAATCAGAAAATATAAAAATATGGTGTTCTTGACACTTCTTATGAAAATCAATAACATTTACGGCCTTAGAAATGTCATTTAATAATAATACGAGTTTGTAAATGAAGTTCGAGCAGAAGTTCCAAATGCTTTCAGAACATGTCAATGGCTTGCTATTATTTCAGATAGCAATCCGGTCTTTAATTTAAAGGCAAGTATTTCGTCAAAAAGAAAACTTGACCTCACAACCATAAATGAATTTTTCTCGGGAATGAATTATTTCATATTCATTCAAAGGCTTGTGTTTACTTTGCAACATAACCCGTGCTTCCTAATCAAATGGGTGTACGTGTCAGTACATTTGTTTATCTAAAACGAGAGAAATGTTGTTTTTATTGGTGTTGTTTTAGAAAAATAATTAAACATATTAGTTTCACATCTAAAAAGATTTAAAAAGAATTTTCTATCGCTCAAACCATGTCTACCGTTCCTTAAATAGAAAACGGGACATTATTTGAGGGGGAGAAATAGTCAAATTCTTTCAAAAATGATCTTGCAAAAAGTCATCTCGGAATTAAATAGAAAAAGGTTTTAACAATAACGGATCATCAATTAAAGGGAAGTTAGTATCAGTTTAACTTAAAAAGGACTTAAGATGTTATTGGTTTGAACTTTTAGGGACTAAATGACAAAATATGATACTTAGAACCTTAGTTATAAACTTAAGGGGCTAAATATGCTATTTCTACAACTTGGTTATACCTAAAACTAAAGTTAAAAAGGAAATAAAAGGAATAATAAACTTCAAGGACTAGTCTTGCCATTTTTTCAAAGCTAACCGGTTATAATCCCTTTTTAAACACAAATCGCACACATACTTAAAATCAAAACCAAACACTCCCTTATCTCTCTCGTCATATTTCGCTTCCTTCATAATCTAAAATTCAAACTCAGTTTCAAGGCTAAAGGTACACTAATATATGTTCATTATCTCTTTAACATTACTTAGGTAAAGGGAATTAGATTAAATTACCTTTTTGCACTCGTAAATTGGTATAAATCAAATTAGAGTTCATAAGTAAAAAGTAGAGATTTTGTTTAATTGATTGACGCGGCGCTTCTTGTTCAAACAGGTGTTTCATCCTGTATGTTTTTTTTCATTAGCTATCGATAGCAGTGTTTTAAATTTCATCGTCATCACTCCATCGAGCGCGCGCGCATAATGGTTGGCGTGTGTAATTGTGAGTTTTGTAGTGCGATCTAGCTGCACCCATACTGTTGCTTGTAGCTGTTGTGAGTAGTGAGTGCTTCAGCAGATTTCAACTTTGTATGAACTTAGCCAGCATGGAATCTGTTCTATTAGTGCCTCGTTTGTGACACGTAACGTGTGTGTTGTACGCGCGCTACTGTTAGTGTAGTGGCTGTAAGTATGGTAGCTATATGATGTTGTCGCGTAATTGTTAGAAATGAGGCTGATGAAAATGTGTGAGCTCTAATCGATTTTGTGTGAGTAGGTGTGTAATGTGAGATCTAGAAGAGAGAGATGAGAAGCAAATCGTGCTTGTGTAGGCTTAGTTTGTGGTGTGTACTGTTGTGAGACTACGAGGAGGTTAGATTTACGCTTATGATCGCTAACTGATGTGTAATATGGGGACAATCATGTAGGTATAGTTCGCGCGAGTAGAACGCGGGATCAAATATATGTATATACATGACTATGCTTGGATTTGTGGAAAGAGTAGTGATTAAAGTAATGAGTACAAGTGTAAAATGTGACCAGCAATAGAGGTGTAAAGTATTGTAACATTGTCGTTAATGTAGTGTCGCTCAATATATTGATTCAAAGAGTCAATCACACATCATTATTCGTTGTTTACCTAAAATACCTATACTATTACAAAGTTAGTCTTGAGGGACTAACACCATCAGTCCAAAAACCAAATTACACCGTTATCCTTTTTCCATGACAATACTTGGTCCTTGACTTTAAGCCACTGTTGAGTCCAATCTATATAACCATAATACCATAACTCGGTTTATGGCCTAAAAAATTATAACAAAGGCCCAAATCCTATACCCGTAAACCCTATGTCAATTCAATCAATAAAATATGTACCGGGTCAACACCCCAAATGAAATTACTGTTGCTTCATCAACTTATTCCCTCCCTCACTTTCACCATGACCGCTCTGGGTAAACTTCTCTCTCCACTGCTCCTTCTCCTTCTAGAAGCTCAATGATGTATGCAATGACGAATTTGGTATGCCAGGTTGGCAATCCCAAGGCCAATCATTGGCCAATGATGCGTTGAATGATATAAAGGGCTAAGATGAGTTTACTTGGAGAAAAAGATTGATTGGATGGACGAGATTAAAGCTCAGGAGCGTCTCAAGGGCCTAGAACCTTCATCTCTTCACTATATAAGAAGAGCTCCTCACACACACAAGGATGTCTAGTTTTTTTTAGCTTATTTTAGTTTTCATCAGCTTATTGTAAGTTTTAGTTTATTTGTCAATCATTTGTATCAAAAAGCTTTGTAACCTCGTTTCTTATTAACAAAAGTTTAGTTTTAAAGTTCTAATTCTGTTTTCACCTTAATTCATTATGGTTTAATATGAGTTTAGAAATCACATACTAAGCTTTAATAAGCTCTTTTAACTTCATAAGCCAGCTAGAACTCAGTTAAGCCCTTAAAGCTTAACTGAGTTTGCATTTCACCTTATTCCACCCCCTAAAGTACCTTGGTATGTGCAATTTTACACATACCTTTTACCTTGTAAAACGAACCCAAATAACCAAAAACATAATAAAAATGGCAAATATATGCTTGTTTTTGTGTTTGTGTATGTGCAGTTACGAATATTAAAGAAATGGACAAAAAAATCAAAAGCAAAAGCAAAACAAAGCCAAACAGTGAGAGGAAAAGGGTGCACAATTTAGCCGGGTTTTTCAAGCTAGGGTCACAAAGTAACCATGGTCACCCTTGTTAAACTCACCAAAAGACAAAAACCCCTCAAAAAATTACCTTAAAGATAACACAAATTCACCAAAAGTCCCAAAAACCCTAACACCATTAGTCCATAAACTAAGACTGGTCGTTTTTAAGTATATAATCTTTACCTTATATCCATATTCGAGTCTAAAACCTAAAGGGCCCAAGTCATCATCCAATGCCCAAGTCAAACTTAAAAACGTAATAAGAAAAGGGCGTGGAAACTTGTTTTACTATTTACCCTCCTTTCTCCAAATTACCTGACCCATTTACCCCGTTCGTTTTAAGTGAATTTAACCCTTCTAGAAGCTAACACCTCTGACATCAGGTGTCCACGTTGGCGATCCCCAGACCTATGATTGGGTGATGTGACGTTTTATCAAATTAAGGGACAGGATTGCAAGATCATTGAGGCGGTTTGATTAAAGGGCTGAGATTAAAAGAGGAGGAGCGTCCCTGGATCTAGAAGACTCCTCACATCACTATAAATAGGAGGAAGCTCACACGGTAATCAATATCTAGGAGTATGGTAGTGTAGATTAGCTTATTTTCAGCTTGTTTTAGTTAATTGTCCTTTATTTTTACTTGTATTTTCTTTTTAAAGCATTGTATCCTTTCAAGTTTTAATGAAATTTAATTTTCTTTTCAAATTCTGTCTTTCAATTATGTTTACTTTGATGCAAATGTTTTCAATTGGTTAAATAAGCTCTAAATAAGCTCTTACTCCTGTATTTCTTAAATAAGCTTTCTTAAAAGCTTATTTAAGCTTTTAAGTTCATAATTTCACCAAAACAGTCAATTACCTTTGCTTTATATGGATTGTTGGATGATAAGCCAATTTTGGACGAGCATATTGTACTTTACTGGCTTGTTATCTACAAGCCAAAGCTTGTAGATTAAGCTCTATTGTGAGCAAATACCTCTGTTTAGCTGAGGTGTATGTACCATTTCCTTTTCCTTTTTCATTTTCTATGCTTTCATTTAATTTTTAGCTTATTTGTTTACTAATAGCTTAAAACTGCTTACTACTCCCTTATTTCTGTTAAAAGTAGCTTATTGTTGTTTATTAAAGATGTTTTATGCTTAATATGTTTATCTGTTAGCTTAGATCTTAGTTTACACTTTACTTTTATAAAATAGTTAAAAACCATAAAAATTAGCATTAGCTTGTAGCTTATTATTCCAGCTTATTTAGTTGTTGAAATTTGCTTATTAGGTCTGTTTTTAGCTATATTCTATCTGGTATTAGCAATTTGTGCTTTAAATCTAAATTTCATAAGCTTAATATGGGATTAAGCAGTTTAAAGGGGTGTTTGGTTCAAGCAGTACTAACTTGAGTTAGTACTGCTTGTAACCATTTGGTTCTTTAAATTAGATTTAAATCTCATACTTAGGCTTATGAGATCAGGATTTAAGGTTAATTTTAGGTTTAATTAGTTTTATTCAAAATTTATTAGTAGTAATTAGCATTTGTTAACTTTATTTCAGTTATATAAGCAATATAAGCTCAAACTTGTTTCAGTTGAGTTTGTTACTCTTTTTGCTCTTATTTTAGTCTTTAAATGATGATTCAAGTAGTTTCCTTAGGTTTGCACTTGTAGGATTCAAGTAGTGTTTAGAATTTGGTATCCTGCATCAGTAGTCAAAATAGACAAGAGGTCTTTTTCAAGTGTAAATTTCAGAGGGTAAAAGTAGTTATTAGGTCTTAATATTAGCAGCACAAGTAGTTTGTAGGTTAATGATCATCTTTTTGGATTTAGTTTTTATAAATTAGCTTATTTGTCTATCTGTTTTTAAGTTTAAAAATTGCATTTTGTCCTTTTCAAACCCATATTCACTCAGTGCATACTGAGAAAATAAGCAGTTTTCAAGGAGCTTTTTCAATAAGCATTTGATTTTCAAAATGATTTTAGTTATTTGGTTAAAGTTTAAGGTAGTTTAAGCTAGAAATCCATAAGGATCTGTTTGCATAGTTAAAAATAGGTCCAAAGTAGCTAAGTTGTTTGTTTGGTTTTCAGTGTTTCACTAAGTGCTTATTTAGAGTCCTCAGCTTATGGCTTGCTTCTTTGTGCTTATATCTAGTCTAGAGTAGTTTACTAAGTTAGTTTTTGCTTATTTTGTTTATGTCCTCAGCTTATTAAGGCATTTAGTAAGGCAGCATTAAAAATTAAAGCTAGCAGTACTAACTCTGAGTTAGTACTGCTGAGCTTATTTAAGCTTATTCTTGCTTTAATAGTTTCTTATAGGTGCTTATTTTGAATCCTCAGCTTATGGCTTGTTTCTTTATGCTTGTTTTTAGTTTAGTTTAGCTTAATAAGTTTAGGATTAGGGTCAGTTTTAGCTTATTTAGTCTTTTAGTGGGAGCAGCATTAAAAATTTAACGCTAGTAGTACTAACTCTAAGTTAGTACTGCTGTGCTTATTTATGCTCATTCTTGCTTCTGCTATTTGCTCATTTCTTTTCATATTAGCTTATTAGGTTAGTATAAGTCTAATTTAGCTAATTTTCTTAGGTTTAGAACTTATTTTTAGCTTATTTACATATTAACTTAAAAACCTTAAGTTTTTAAGCCTTTTAGTACTTCTATTGTTTTTAGCTTTTTCAGCTTAATGTCCTTGCTTATTTTTGTTTAAATTTGCTTATTAGGTTTAGTTTTTAGTTTTTTTTCCAGCTTAATAGCCCTTTTCATTTGCTTTTTAGTGCTCAAATTGCCCAAACAGTTAATATCATAAGCCGTTAAGTGTTTTAGCATTTCTGTCTTATTTAGCTTATTTCTGTGCTTATTTTAAGTTTGTAAAATTGGCCAATGATGCGTTGAATGATATAAAGGGCTAAGATGAGTTTACTTGGAGAAAAAGATTGATTGGATGGACGAGATTAATGGTCAGGAGCGTCACAAGGGCCTAGAACCTTCATCTCTTCACTATATAAGAAGAGCTCCTCACACACACAAGGATGTCTAGTTTTTTTAGCTTATTTTAGTTTTCATCAGCTTATTGTAAGTTTTAGTTTATTTGTCAATCATTTGTATCAAAAAGCTTTGTAACCTCGTTTCTTATTAACAAAAGTTTAGTTTTAAAGTTCTAATTCTGTTTTCACCTTAATTCAGTATGGTTTAATATGAGTTTAGAAATCACATACTAAGCTTTAATAAGCTCTTTTAACTTCATAAGCTAGCTAGAACTCAGTTAAGCCCTTAAAGCTTAACTGAGTTTGCATTTCACCTTATTCCACCCCCTAAAGTACCTCAGCTTATAATGTGGATGATAAGCCAGTTTGGGAAGGGCTTATAGACCTCACTAGCTTGTGCAAACAAGCTAGAGCTTGTTGATAAGCTCTATTGAGCAATTCAGATCCCTGTTTTGAGCTTGGGATCAAGGTATAATCTCCAATTTACTTTTTAGCTTATTAAAACTATTGCTTATGTTCTGCTTATTTCTGCTTAAACCTGCTTTAATTGTGCTTATTATTACTTATTGTGTTTCATAATTGCTTGTTGGTTATAATTTTTAGCTTAAATATCTCTTGTTTAAGTTTTCTTACCAATATGCCTATTCTAGCTTTAAAACTGCTTATTGTTCTAGCTTATTAATAAGTGCTTAATTATGGTTGAAAATTGCTTAAAAATTCCTAATAAGCTTGGATCTTAATCTGTTTTAGCTTTACATAGCTTATATCAATCTGCCTTAAGCTTATTATGGATTTCAAGCTTCTTAAGGGGTGTTTGGCACAAGCAGTATTAACATAAGTTAATACTGCTTGAGTGTCTTTTACCTTTTAAGACAATTTGATAGGCCTTAATCAAGTTTATATGTCAGCTTATACAAGTTTTTAAAGTCAAAAACTAAGTATTAAGGTTTGGTCTAAAATCTCTTTGAATCTGTGGTATATTACTTTAATAATCAGCTTATTTGATTGAGATGTAGATTAAGTACTATTTAGTGTATTTTCATACTTGTTTTAGGTCCTTATATGAGTTTAATGAGTAAATATAAGTATGCATAATGCCATTTGATATTTTATTCATGATTGGCATTACTCTAAGTCTTATTTCAAAGTTTAGAAGTCCATTTTCATCAGGCAAATTTTGGTTAGAGTTAGAAGTTTTTAGATGTTCTTGAATAATTCAAGCTTTAAGTCATTAGATAGCATACTTTAAATCTGTTTTAGCTTATTTTTACACTTGAGTAATCATTTAAGTAGCTTAATTTAGGTTTGAAGTTAGTGTTTGTGCTGTTAGGAAAATCCTAAAATATTAGTAAAATGCTTAAATGCCTATTTCACTAGCTTTTTATAGATTTTTAGATTCTAAATTTGTTTTTTTGCTTTATTATGGTTGCTTATAATTCAAATTATAATCTGTTTTTGGGTTTTAGGATTCTAGCTTTTTGGAGAGTGAGATATGTCTATTAATTGGCTTAAAAGTGACTTTCATTCTGTTTGCTTAATTTTTCTAACAACTGCTTATTTGATTTCTTGAAGTTATGGTCTTATTGGATTTTAAACTTTTTTTTAAGCTTTTTTACCTAAGTCTTAAATAGCTAACTGTCATCTATTAGAGACTTATTTTTTGTGCTTATTGGAATTTTAGAAAAAGTCGTTTTATAAAAGTTGCTTAATGTCAGCTTATTATTAAGTTTTCAAAAAGAAAAATAAAAAAAATGTTTCATAAAAAGAAGAGGTCACGGGGTCGAAACCTCGTGGACCTCCCTTCTATTACACCAGTAAAGCTCAAACACCTACACACAATTTAAACAATCTCACCCTTGGGAATTAGTCATTAAAGTCCAAAAACATTTAATATTTAAGGTGTCTTTTTAGTTTTAGTTTATTAAGCGTTTTAGCTTATTTACTGCTTATTTGTTCAGCACTTTTTCACGCTTTTATTTTTCTTAGATTCTACATAATCCAATATACTTTTCATAATTTTTCTAGATTTTTTTATTTGGTGTTTTCTTGTTTTGTATAATTTATTGTTTGTAATCGTTTTTTTATTTAGTATTTTGGTTATAATAATCCTTTTAATTGATTTAGTTTCTGAAATGTTTTTTGAGTATTTTTGGTTTTTTTTATTTTGATATTGGCGGGGGGGTTGGGCATTTAATGTGTGGTCGTGAGTATTGGGATGGAATGATGGGTGGGGGGGGGGGGTGGGGGATGGGGAGGGTGTTAGAATATTGGGGGTGGAGGGGGGGGGGCATGGGCGTGGTGGGTGGGGGGGGGGGGGTGGGGGGTGGGGGGGGGGTAGGAGGGTGGGGAGGGGCTTGCGGGAGGGGTGTTGGGGGGTGGAAGGCGGGGTGGGGGGGTGTGGTGGTGGAGGGTGGGGGAGGGGTGGGGGGGGCGGGGGGGGGGGTGGGGGGGGTGTGGGGGGGGTTGGGGGGGTGGTTATCGTGGGGGGGGGGGGGAGTGGCGGGGGGGTTGCAGGGGGGGGGGGGAGGGGGGGAGGGGGGGGGTTGGTGGGTGGGGGGAGGGGGAGGTAGTGGTGGGAGGGGGGGGGAGGGAGGGGGGGGGTGGGGTGGGGTGGGGGTGATGGGGGGGAGGGGGGGGGGGGGGGGGGGGGCGGAGGGTGGGGGGTGAATGGGTGGGGGAGGGGGTGGGGGGGGGAGGGGGATTAAAATATGGGTGGCGGCGAGGGGGGGGGTGGGAGGGAGGGGGTGGGGGGGGAGTTGGTGGGGGGGTGGGGGCGGGGGGGGGGGGGGGGGGGGGGGGGGGGTGGGTGGGGGGGGGGGGGTGTGGGGTGAGTGTGGGGGGTGGGCGGGGGGAGTGGGAGGGGGGGGGGAGGTGGGGCAGAGGGGGAGAGGGTGTAGGGGGGGGGGGGGGGGGGAGGGGAGTGTGATGGGGGGGTGGGGGCTTTTTTTTTTTTTTTTTTGTTTTTTTTTTTTGTTTTTTTTATTTTTTTTTTTTTATTTTTTTCTATTTTTGGTTTTGATTATCTTTTTTTTAGTTTTTCTTATTTTTTTTATTTTTTTTTTTTTTTTTTTTTTTTTTTTTTTTTTTTTATTTTTGTTGTGTTTTTGTTTTTTCTTTTTTTTTTGTTTTTTTTTTTTTTTTTTTTTTTTTTTTTCTTTCTTTTTTGTTCTTTTAATTAATTTTTTTATTTTTTTTTGTTTTTTTTTTAGGATTTTTTTTTTTTTTATTTTTTTTCTTTTTTATATTTTTTTTTTTTTTTTTTTTTTTTTTTTTTTTTGTTCCTTTTTTTTTTTTCTTTTTTTTTTTTGTTTAGGAGAGCATTTTTTTTTCCCGTTATTGTTTTTTCTAGCTTCTTTTAATTTTATTGTCAGTATCGTTACTTGCATTTACATGTTTTTATGCGTTTTCATTAGTAGAATTAGAAACCAAATCAAAATCTTAAAAATATTCAAATCAAGCGATCACAAACTTAACCGATTTTCAATTCGCACCTCGTCGGGATACGACTCGGGAAGGTTTTGAATTTTACTTTGGATAAAAGTAATCTTCTAGAATCCTCGCGGAATACTTATCTTATACTATTATTGACTAATCCTTATACTATATATTATATATACGTATTAGGAGAAATCAATTTTTGGCGCCGCTGCCGGGGAGGTGTGTTCGATTTTCATGTTAACGTTTGAAAATTAGTTTTTGAAGACCCTTCCTCGTGAAGTTATCGTTTTTCATTTGTGAATATTTTATTTTTATTATAAAACCATAAAAATACAAAAATATTATATTTTTTCAAAAAAAAAATTTAGTAATCAAAAATACCAAAAAAAAATCAAATAACCAACAAAATCAACTGTTGTGTCACTTGTGAATTCGACTCACCTTTAAATTACAAACTTTAAGAGAGGTTTAAGGAGGGTTGATCCTACGAACTTCGACCCGAAAGGAGAAGGTTTTTAAAACGCTTCGCGCTTACCCGCTCCTCCGCTTCTTTGTGCGTTTTCTAAAGAGCTACCTTTCACTTGTTCGATTATCGGTTACAAAATTAATTTTCTTTTTATTTCTCTTATTTTATTTTTTATTTTTAGTGTATGCAAACTCGCTCTTCTTCAAAATTCGTTGGTGAACCTTCTACAAATCCTACTTCTACGAATTCGAAGCGTCGTAATCGTAGACGTTCAAAACAAAGAGTCGAACCATTCGCTCTTGAAGAGACTCCTGTAGTTATGATGGCCGATCAACATACTATGGCGGAATTACTCTGTGCACCCACCGAGGGTTATGCGGAGGCAATCGTAATACCACTGATTCCCGCTGAGAATTTCGAGCTCAAGCATAGTCTAATCAATCTTGTAACTTCACAACAATTCTTCGGTTTTGAAAAAGAAGATCCTCATGCTCATATTCGATATTTTAACAAGATTACTTCTACGTTGAAGTACAAAGATGTGCCCGATACATCGATTAAGCTTATGATTTTTTCATTTTCTATCGATGGTCCAGCCCGGATTTGGCTCGACAAAGAACCTTCTCGTTCTATTCTCACTTGGGACGATCTTGTGTCCAAGTTTATTAACCATTCTTTTCCTCCCTCAAAAACAACAAATCTCTGGAATGAAATTTCAAATTTTCATCAAAAGTTTGAAGAAACGTTTAGTGAGGCATGGGACCGTTTCAAGGATCTCCTTCGAGCATGCCCACATCACGGTTTTATAGAATTACATCAACTCGATACCTTCTACAACGGTTTAAACCCAACCAATCAAGATTCTTTGAACTCTACCGCCGGTGGAAATCTTTTGGAAAGAATGCCTCGAGATGCTTTGAAAATTATCGAAAACAAATCAAAAGTTCTTAATTCAAGAAACAAACTGATTGTTTCTCAAGCTAATGCAAGTGAATTTAACTCTTCAGAGATTGCCAAACTTACCGATGCAGTAACTCAACAAACTAGTGTTGTGACTAGTGTCATGACCGCTATGATGAAACAACTTCAAGCAACCACAACTCCAGCTTTCGTAAAAGCTGTTGAGGAATCTTGTGTTACTTGTGGTGGTGCTCATTCTTGCCGGCAGTGTCCTGCCACCGATGGCAACACTTTTTCGGGCTATCAAGACAATACTCAAGGATATGTTTCAGCAGCCGCAGTAAACTACATTCAGGGAAATACCGGTTATCGTCCTCAGAGTGTAGCTAACCAAATTCGACCACCGGGTTTTGCTCAACCGAATGTTCACAATAATCAAAACCGGTTTAATTAAAATCAAAATCAAGGGATTAATCAAAATCAAGGATTTAATCGAGGAAATAATTATAATCAAGGAAACCAAAATTATCAAGCTCTGATTAATCAATTGCAAGTTACGGTAAATAGTGATTTCTTAGCCTACCTGAAAGTCAACTTCATCTGTAAATAAAAACAATCAAACCAAAGACCTCGTTGACAAATACGAACATTGATCTTAAGAAAATTATGGTCACATCCTAAAATGAATAACCGCGTGTCTACATGCGGGGATCAAGATCACTTCCTACAACACCGTGCTAACCCAGAAGTAATTGATTGTACCAATTTCCAACGATTATTATGATATCACAGTTCTTATCACACATAACCGAATAATCCTTGAGGACAAAGATTAAATGCAATTTAAACACAAAAATATATAATATAACACGTTTTTTAACCGGTAAGTGATTACCGGGTCGTATCCTAAAGAAATGTGAATTGATACCCTCGATTCAGTTTGGACAATGATTTGAATTATTTTCAACTTTTTGAATGATTTTCTATGACTAAAAACAATTAAAACAATTAAATGCAAGAGAAATAACTAAACACGCGGACGAAAAACGAAATGACAAAATTTACTCTAATTAGCACCTTAACCTAGAATTTGAATTAATAAACTAATTCTATGAGTAAAAATAAAGGGATTTGCAAAATTTGAAAGCTTAACGATAAAATTTGAAAGAAATCACAAAAACGAATAACGGGAATCGAAAACCGAGCCCTAAAAACTAAAATGCTCAAAAATAAACCTATGAGAGTCAAACTAATTTTCCTACGAACTTAATGATAAAAGACAATTTTCTAAAAAAAGATTTATAGTTTTTTGATTATTTTTCTATTTTTGTGATTTTTTAAAGTTTTTAATAAAAATAAAAGATTAAAAATACTAAATAAACTCTAAAAATTCTAGAAAAATTACTAAAAATAGCTTAAACTATTTAAAACCTAGGAAAAATAAGCCCAGTAACACAGCTTATCTAATAAGCCATGAAATAAGATTAACAGCTTATAGAGCTTAAAATGCTAAAATGAGTATAAAAGATAAAGAGTGCAAGGGTCTTATGAAAAAGACCCAAGGGCACAGCGGTAAGGAGTGGGTGTATGTGTGTATAAAAGGTTGAGGTGTTGAGGTTGGGGGTTCGAGTCTTGCTCACCCCCGACTTCTACTTCCCTTTTTTTGTTTTTATGAAAAACTTAAAAAACAAAAGTTGTAGAGGACAACTTTTTAAGCAACTTTAATAAAGATACTATAAGCTAAAACTCAAAATTAAGCTCTTAAAGAGCTTATGAAAAAGCTGTTTCAGGAACTTAGCTTTTAAAAGCTAAAAAGCTACTTATCACATAATAGCTTGCACACAACTCATCTTAAGCTCAAATTTAAATCTAAAAGTTGTTCTAAAAAGCTTGTTGGGAATTCACTTTTACGTGACGACATTACAGAATTATCATAGTTTATCATAGTCACATACGCGAGGACTAGAATAGGCAACTATGTATAGTTTAGAGGCGTATGGGCTATATATACCCCTCTATGGCTTCCATAGAGGGGTTGAGTCATTATTTTGGTGTTGAGTCATTTTGTATCCTTCACCCATTTTCCATCAAATATCAACTCCATCTTCCATCTCACTACTTTCTCTCACTAAAATGGCTATTATGTGGTTTGACTCACCAAGATCACCGGAGCATAGTTTTCATGAATCTTTCAATTGGTATCAAGAGCTAACCGGGGGTGTATTGTATTTGTCTTTGTTGTGTCATTGTTTTTTTGTGTCAAAACAAGTACACGAAACTGTTTTTTATATTGTTATAAAACTGTTTTTAACAGTGCTTTTGTTTTTTTTGGTCCATTTAATTTCCAAAACTTAATCACCTGTTTTTTTTCTTTCTTCATTTTGTCTCATAACTTTTTTTTAAAAAGCTTATAAACAGGTTATTTTTTAAGCTTTTTCTGTGGTCCAAAGTTTGAAACATGAAGAAAACATAGATCCACTTATTTAGCAACAAGGACACACGAGTTTTGGTGGTTTCTGTTAATGACAAAACGAAGGACGCGAGTACATTTTGGTTGTTTGTGAACCGAACAAGTTACAAGCTAAGAGGAACCAAACTAGTCATCTTTTAGGAGGAACCGATCTAGTTTCTTCAAGGAAGAGCCGAACTAGTCACACACTTGAGAACAGAACTAGTTTCCTCATCAAAGAACCGAACGAGTTCATGTTAAAGGCGACCGAACTAGTTTTTCTTAACAACAACCGAACCAGTTGATATTTAGGACCACCGAACGAGTATCATGAGAAGGACCGAATGAATCATTCTTTAAGTTGGACCGAACGAGTATTTTTCTAGTTGAGCCGAACTAGTCAAGTTTTCAGTTTTTCGGTTACGAGTGTAGTTAATCTACGGGACTTGAGAATTATATCATCGTGTTCGTGACATCGTTTCGATCAACGTGGTATATTTAGTTTTTACCGACGATAACCGTACGACTCCGCGAGATCAAATTCATATTCAGTGTATTTTTTATAAATCTTCAAACGAAAAAGATGATACAGAATGGAGGGAATTGTTGCATTTATTGGTCATAATTCGACTTTTACATGTTAGGCCCCTGGACTTTATAACCAATTCTCAATTCATCCTTTGTTGGCTTAATAACCCTCTTTGTTGCAACAACTTTACACCGTTAGTCCTTATTCTTTCAAAACAGCCCGTTAGCCGTCCAACGTGAATCAGTTTTGCACCGTTTGTACTTGTAAGCTCAATTAATCGTTACAAAAGCTCACGTACTTCATGTTCAACAATGATTTCACCAACAACAATTTTGTATTTACGGTTTTTTCTTGATTTAGTAAAATCCCGTAAAAGTCAATTTTTTTTACGGTTTAAATCATAGAATTGTAAAATCCCGTGAATGTTAATTGCTTTCAACAACACAACAAACACGATACATAACACTAAAAACGATCCGAATAAGATTCACTAAAACGTCAAAACGGCTAAAGATTATGATTAAGATGACAAGTGATCACGGAGTTGATTTGGTATCACTTATTTGAGATTGAAGTGGCATTTCACGAAGGCATGTTCTTATTTTATCTTGAAGTCGGGGTTGGCTGAATGCATGATTTCAATGATAACTTGCTCGAGCTTAATTTAAGTTGAAGACTTGGTTTATCTAGTTTCCAGCAGTCAAGGAGTGGATGGTTGATAACCTGGTTAACTATCACTTAAAGGAGTTACATTGTAGTACTCAGTGTCACACGCTAAGACGTTGTAGATAATCGCAAGAGGTGATGAAAGTCTCATACTTTGGGAGGGGTATTGAGTACTTAAAGATTTGCTTGGAGCTCAAATTCTCTACACCGTTCTTCCAACATTAGCGCAAGCTTAAGTCACAAGAACGGGAAATTCTACTTCAGTTTTAAGTTTGGTATATCGGGTTTACCTCATCAGTGGTTACTTCAAATAGCCTACAAAACGGTTGGTAAAATGCTAGCCAGAGAGAAGTTATGAGTAGAAATTTGATCAGCAATTGATTCTCACGGGTTAGATCTGAGCTAATTTATTCCTTACATAAGTACTCAAGTAAATGCGCGTCCAAGGTGTTACTGATTCCGACATGTCGAAACCAGCAAGGGGGAAGGAGAAGATTCACCCTTGAGCCTTTGCCTTGAAAGCTTGACATAGGGCATCTTTCTTGAATTTTTTTAAGTTAGGTCATGCCGAGAAGACAAATGTCGTAACCGCAAAGAATATCAGTGCTTTAACTTGTGGCCTTTGGGTGCATTTCTTCAGACACATGGGGGAAGTGATATCTTGAGAACTTTTATATGAATTATTTGAATTAGGGGGAAGCTGATTCATTGCTAGTTTGGAGGGAAGCTTTGAAAGCTTCTAAATCATGTATATAAGGCACGAATTAGGGGGAAGCTAATTCAGAAGCTTCTCCTTAAACGGAAGGTTATGGGTTACGTAGTTAGTGCCTTCTACTAGAATTTCTCCTTACAACGCCCCCTACTACAAAGATGATTCATGTTGGAGTGCAGACCTGGAATTCAAACCACAGAAGCGTTTCATCTAGCATATGAAGCTTCATGGAAGTTTTGTTCTTATTCATTATGTACTTGGTTAGGAAAATAGTGTAAGTTAATTCCGTATATTCGTCCCGTGCGTGGGAAGATTGTTTTGGGAATTCATTTTACGTGACTGACATACGGATTACCATAGTTTATCATAGTCACTTACCGCCGCAGGACTAGGAATAGGCAACTATGCATAGTTTAGAGGCGTATGGGCTATATATACCCCTCTATGGCTTCAATAGAGGGGTGGAGTCATTTGTATATTTCATTCATATCCATTTAATATAAACTTCATCTTCCATCTCACTACTTTCTCTCACTAAAATGGCTATCATGTGGTTTGACTCACCAAGACCACCGGATCATAGTTTTCGTGAATCCTATAATTGGTATCAAGAGCCATGGAGTGGTGTGTTTAGTTTTTGTGTTTGTCTTGTGATTTGTGTTCAAAATCTTTATAAAGAACAAAATTTTTGATTCAAAATTTTTTTGGCGTAAAAACCTTAAAGTTTTCATTTTTATTGTTCCTATAGGGTTAGTAACTCTGTGTACAAGAAATTTTTGCCTAAAACCATTCTAAAAATTGTCTTTTTGTGTTTTGAAAATGTTGGTTTCGTAGTGTTATAAAAACCGAATAGTGTGTTGTATGTTGGAACCGATCGAGTAAGCCGATTAGAGGGTAAAAGCCCCGAACGAGTAAATTCCCGATACGAGTAAAGCCGACGAGGGTAAGCGAAAACTAGTTAACTTTAGTTGGAAACCGAACAAGATCAAACGAATAGTAACCTTAGTTGGAACCGAAAACGAGATCAATACGAACTAGTATTTTTCTTTGATAACCGAACAAGAAAGACCGAACTAGGTCTTCTTTGACAACCGAACAAAAAGGACCGAACGAGGTTTTCTTTGATAACCGAACTAGTCACTTTCAAAAAAAAACCAAATTTTCAAATTTCTAAAATTATACGGTTCTTTCTGTGACTTGTAAAATCCCGTGAAACATTAATTTGTTTTTCCCGGTTTTGTCGAGAATTGTAAAATCCCGTGTAGTTTCAAGAATTTATTCAAGACTCAACAAACACATAACCAAACACAATTTCTTTCCACCACCGATCGATCAATTTGTAATCTTTTTGATACCACGTTATCAATGACGACTCTTGCTGATAAATCTCTTCTCTCGGGTGGTGATAATAAACCACCGATGCTTGAAAAACACTTGTATGATTCATGGAAAAGCAGAATGGAACTTTATATGATGAATAGACCTCATGGAAGAATGATTCTTGCCTCTGTTGAAAAAGGTCCATTCGTTTGGCCATCAATCACTGTGGAAGGGGTAACAAGACTTAAGGAATATACTGAACTCACTCCGCAGAAGCCATTCAAGTTGTATGTGACATCAAAGGATTAACATCCATACTTCAAGGTCTTCTAACTGGAAATCTATGCTCTTGTAAGTCAACACCGCGTAGAAAAGGTCTTTGGGAGATGATTAAACTGCTAATGCAAGGACGGCGTTATCGAAACAAGAACGAGAGTGCAAGCTGTAATGATGACTATTCGATAAGTTCACTTACAAGAAAGGAGAGTCGATACATGAGTTATACTTGAGGTTCATTGTTACTCAATGATATAAACATCTACAAGATGCCATTGGAGCCAATTTCAAGTTAAACACCTTGTTTTTAAAACACTCTCCTGGATGAATGGAGCAAATTTGTTACTGATTGTTCAATTGGTCAAAGGACTTGCATACTACCAATGGTGATCAGCTTCATGACTTACCTGTCAACAAAACACGAAGACAGGCAAATGACAGTTTAGTTGATGCATCGAAGCAACTCCGATCCTTTGCTTTAGTTTGCATCTCATCCAATTACCTCTGTCAACTTATCAACTCATTACACACTCTCCGAACTCTCAAACTTCAAACAGGTTTCATCCATATCCGTCTTTCCTAGTTGTAAACCACCTTATCAAACTCAACATTTCACAACCAGTCAATCAACAACCTCTTTTAATCACTTATCCATCAAATGAGTTTCCAATCCTTAGTTCACCACAAGTTTAATCTCCATAATCAACCATCCCACAATTGGATATATGCTCACAAACTAGCCCCAATCAAACTTAATCTGAATTTTCCCAACCAGACTCTGAGTTTCTATTATTCCATGTTCCAGAAAGGGATGATCTTTGATGCGATCAATCACATGATGTCATTCTTAACTGCTAGTTGTTGTCACATCCCGGTATCCTTTATACATAACAATTTATACTAAGGAACTTCGTAATACCCCCTGGTCACCAAGTACCATCTATGATGGAATAAGTAAACTGTGCAACCTGTTTAGGGAGAGACAAACTACTTATGCTGGCGGAACTACAAGAAAATACACACCCTGGAGCAGTGGAAGCAACAATAGGGAAACAACAGACTGTCATCTTTTACAATTGCCATAGGGGAGGGTCATTATTGCCATGCAGTGTTACTAAGCCTAAGAGAAAAAGGGATGAAACGTGGTCAATGATAAGGTGATGTGCGTTCAAGCTCAAGAAGTTGTCACAGTTTTAAACAAAGAAGAAAATAGCATTTTTGGCAGATCTAGGACTTCCTGACACTCAAACCTCTCAGACTGTCATTACCCACAATGCTGTTTATCAAGCGATTGATCTGGATGCCTAATGGACTCTGATTGTGTGACTTAATATCAGCCAAGATTGCTCTCATGGTGAATTTTTCCAGGAATGGCTCAGATGCACTCATTGAGGTATCCGGATAATCTGACCTATGATTTAATCAATCAAAGTGAGCAGATAATGACGTCTTCTGAACAGTCTAATGATGTGAATCAGACAGGGAAATCTAAAATAACGAGGAATAGCAATATCATTTCCTTATATTATCTATGTTTGAATCAATTAAATACCCAAGTGATGAACTGCACCCAATGTTAATTGGAATATAAATAGTGCCAATAACAGCTTGACTACAGAGCTTGACAGATTAAATAAGAGGTTAAAGCTTTGAAGAAATGAAAAAATGTTGAAAATAGTTTTTCAGGATCAATAATGAACAGATGCGAGATTTGAACGTCTTAAGCAAAACTCTATTTCTAAACAAGTGCAAGAAAAATGATTCTATAATTGAAAACTGTTTTTCTGATCTCAAAATGATTTAAAATGGAAGAAAAAAAAAATATTCGTAGAGGAAATTGCTTAGAAAAGAAAATTAGCAACTTGAAATATTCATTTTCAAAAGAGGTCAATTGCGAAACTGTTCATATGATGACTAAATCCAAAATTGTTATGATCATTCCACGAAACACGCTATCGGTTTTTGAATAAACTTTTCTATCTGAAGAAAGTTTCGTGGAGTCAAGCCAAAAACTGTATGACGGGAATGTCATTCTTAAAATGGTTGCTATGTGATTCTTGATTCTGATGAGACATTAATGCTTTGTGAATGAGAGCGTTCAAAATATGCTTTTGAAAGACATGATCCAATGGTTGTAAAACATAAAGTGAACACTAAACCAATTAATTAGGTTATTCTTAATAATGATTACAACAAACGATTTGTTCGACAATCTGATTTATATAGTGACTGCTATAGGGAAAGCGACTTCGGTCCCTACCTTTAGAACCATTCCTTCTTCCACATCCAACAAAGTTGAGGTTCCAAAAAGAATTTCCTATGTGGAGTATGGTGAATATTAGCTTGAAAGAGCTTAAACGCCATCTTGCATGGTTTGATTAGGTGGTCAAAGAAAGAACCATTGCCATAGCTATCATATTTTCGAGAATGAAATTATTCCGTTTATAAAAGAAATTAAAAGATATCTTCAATATCTCTTCAATCAATACTTGGTTGATGACTTGCCGATGTCCTAAATGGTCTTTTATCAATGCGAACAGGCTTGATCGAACATACTATCCCCCAGCTTGGAGTCCAGGAACTTTCGAAGTTAAATGAATCAAGTTTTGGACGTGGAAAATGAACGACTCTTGGCTCAAGCCATTGTTTATGTATTGTAAAAAATGTTGTAAATTATCTGTGAATGATTGGTTGTGAAACTGTGAATAAATGTCAAAACGTGTCTCGCAACTCAAGACTGAGCTTTCAACAAAAAGGATGTTATTGATAAGAACTTACGATAGACTTTGTAGAGTTTTTACAAAACTCTTGGAAAACATTGCATCCACTTTGGAAGCTAATTCTCAACTTAATCAAGAAATTTTCTCAACAGAAAAGTGTTTTAGATCAAAAATGCTCCAAGGTTCCTACTTAGTTATTTGAATTAAGTTGTCTGATGAGCTCAAGTCTCAAGAGAAAGGACAAGTCATTGTCAAGTTAAAGAGCAAAATTAAGTCCTTAAAAGGAAATATGGGATGATAGTAAAGTCAAAAATGGACAATGGATGAAATTGGACTCTTAAACATTGAATTGGAACATAGAGGTGACAAAAACTTCGATACTAAACATGAGCATTTGAACAGACTTATAAGCAAATTTATGGACTCGATTAACCAAAACGTGTTCAAATCAAAAGAACTATGTGATGCGTAATCAAACAAGTCAATATAAAAGTCTGGGTAAAATTTCTGATTTAAGATGAAAACTTCAGGAACATAGGTTTGGTTCATAGCAGCCCTAAAAATAAGTTAAGGAAAACTTAAAGGAAAAGCTTTAGATGAGGCGGCTTATTGGGGACCACTCTGTGATCCAAAAGTGTACTAAAGGATAATATGGAACCTAATCACGCCCCAAATTGTTGAATAAAGGACTGCGCACTTTCTTATATAGCACACTTAGGAAGAAGATTTGTCCTTAAGGATATAGTCGATTATGTAAAAGTGCGGAATTATCTCAGGATTCACTTTTGAGTCTGCCTATTAGTATACCAAAGTCATTTAGGTGGATTTCTATCACAATAAGTAGGACTTACCTTAAGCTTATCAACAATTTTGATCCTCAATGAGTTGCGGGCACCACCGAGACGAAACGGACAAGAAAGTTAGATTTGCCGATTCACTCACATCCACAGAAAACACAAATACAGGATTCGACCTCAACATAGTTTCTAACACTACATGTGTTAGCATTCTACAGGAGTAAGACTCTCTGCTACGTGCTAGCGGATCCACAGCCTTCAGCAAACAAGGAATGATAAGATTCTGCAAACACTAAGTAGTAATTCGAAGAATAAAGTAGAAGCTCACTCTAGGAACGGTAAATCTAGTTTGGATAAAAGGAATGGTACTGTTAAAGTTAATGGATCTGCGTATGTGTAGAATTCCAAGAAACATGATAATTCTGATTATGTCTGTATGATGATTGCATGTTGCCTTAGCATCAACAATTTTGATCCTCAATTAGTTGCGGTCACTACCGAGGAAAAAAGGGACAAGAAAGTTTGATTTGCGATTCACCTCACATCCACAGAAACACAAAAAAACAGACTCGACCGTCAAACTAGTTTCTAACAACATGTGTTGCATTCTACAGGTGTAAGACTTTTGCTAGTGCTAGCGGAATCACAGCCTTCAGGCCAATACCAGGAATGATAAGATTCTGCAAACACTTACGTCAGTAATTCGAAGAAATAAAGTAAGATGCTCACTCTAGGAACGGTAATCTAGTTTGGATAAAAGGAATGGTAAATGTTAAAGTTAATGTATCTGCGTATGTGTAGAATTCCAAGAAACATGATATTTGATTATGTTGTTGGATGATTTGCATGTCTTCTGATAATTTGTGGTTTCTATTTCTATGAATGATGTGAAATTTCGTGCTAAAAATAAGAAGGAGAAAATCTAAGAAAAAAGTTTTGGAAAAAGGAAACCAACAGGAAAAGTGTTCATAAGATAGGATATATTTGTGAGGACCTATCCGGTCGGACCTCTTACTATTGTAGGAAACTGCGTACCCTTTAACTAGGATTACCTACTATAATGATTTTAGTGTCCTTCTAGGAAACTTATAGTTTTAGAATATGAATCACCCTAAACCCTGTAGTTAATTTGGTATACTCAAGGAAAACCTAGGAAGAATAAGAATAATGAGTCTGTTAGCAAAAAAAAAAAACTAAGGTTTATAAAAACCAATTCTGCTAACAAACGGAACCTATTAATCCTAGGGTTCCACCCCCAAAAACCAAAGTTCCATCTACTTCTCCTTAATGAATGCAGGTTGTCCAAATCCGTCCTATGGTATTTGGACTCGTTGCTGAAAGCATATGACCGGAGATCGCTTTAGCTCCACCAATTTAAATCAGTAAATTCTTGGGTATAGTCAAATTTAGAATGTTTCAAGTTGCAAAAGATAATGGGTTATGGAGACTATCAGATTGGGAATGTGACTGTTTTAAGGGTTTATAGTTGGTAAGGACTTGGCAATAATCTATTTTTCTATGGACAATTCTATGATTCCAATCTCGAAGTGATGGTCTTCCTTTCGTCAACACACATGCTTCATTCGCAATCTAGAAGGTGTTGATTTATTAACGGGATCTCGAGGGGATAATCTTTATGCACTCTCACTTGGTAATATGATGGTGTCCTCTCCCATTTGTGTCTTGTCAAAGGCCTCTAAAACCAAGTCTTGGTTATGGCATCGTCTCGTTCTATCTCACTTGAACTTTGGTGTATTAATCATTTGAAAGAAATGACTCTGTCCGAGTTCTCCCTAAGTTCAAGTTTGAAAAGGATCATTTATGTTCTGCATTTGTGCATAAGCAAAAGTTCAAAGAAAACCCACACAACCAAAATCGGAGGAGGACACCATATCAAGAAAACTCTATATGTTGGCATATGGATTTGTGTGGGCGAATTCATGTCGCTGAGGAGTGTCATGGAAAGAAGGGGGGTAGTGAGTACATCCTTGTTATTGTCGACGACTACTCTCGATTTACATGGGTAAAATGTTTGCGATCAAAAGATGAAGCTTCAACTTTTATTATCAACTTTTTGAAGATGATCCAAGTACGGTTAAGGAAACCGTCCGTCGCATCAGAACAGATAATAGAACTGGGTTTGTTAATCAGACATTGCGTAAATATTATAAGAAGGTTGACATCTCTTATGAAACATCAGTTGCACGCTCTCCACAGCAAAACGGTGTTGTTGAAAGACGAAATCGTACGCTAATTAAAGCAGCCCGCACTATGTTAATTTATGCAAAAGCTTCTTTATTTATGCCGAAGCGGCTTGCCACGCCTGTTTATACCCAAATCGTTCCTGATGACATGTCGTCACAGGTAAAACACCGTACGGCTTTTTACACGACAAACCTCCCGATCTATCGTATCTTTATGTGTTTGGTGCACTCTGCTACCTAACGAACGATAGCAAGAATTTGGGCAAGTTACAACCGAAGGCTGACATTGGTATTTTCATTGGTTATGCACCTATGAAGAAAGCATTCCGGATATACAACAGACGTACCAAACGAATAATTGAAACTATTCATGTTGACTTTGATGAGCTGACCGCGATGGCTTCTAAACACAGCAGTTCAGACCCGCCACTGTCCATGATATGACTTCATGTCACATCAGTTCAGGTCTCGAGCCAAACCCTCCTCCTTCAACACTATTTGTACCACCTTCGAGATCTGAATGGGATTTGTTGTTTCAACCAATGTTTGATGAGTCACTTAATCCCCCACCTTATGTTGATTTACAACCACCAGAAGTCATTGCTCCTATTCCAGAAGTAGTTGCACCTAAACATGCTGTATTAACTGGCTCACCTTCCTCAACTACAGTTGATCAAGATGCACCATCACCAAGTAACTCTCATACAACACAAGAAACTCAAAATCCTATCATTTCTCAAATGTTGAAGGAAAATAATCATGATATTGAAGTTGCACATTATGGGTAATGATTCCGTACTTTTGGAAATTCCGGATTCCAGCAGTTACTTTGATCAATCCTCCGACATCGGATGTTATTTATACATTGTGCCTCCCGATCACCAGTTTCTCGAACACAATAGCAAAATGGACTAAGGTATCACCCACTGAGAAGGAATATAATCGGTAATCTCGACAGACCAGTTTCCACACGACTACAAATCTATGAACAAGCCTTATTCTGCTACTATGATGCCTTTCTCACATTAGTCGAACCTAAGAACTACAAAGATGCATTAACTCAAGCATGTTGGATTGAAGCTATGCAAGAGGAATCATGGAATTTGATCGTCTTTAGTTTGGAAACTTTTGTTCCTCCTCCTGTTAAAGATTTGTCAACTCTTCGTGGATCTATAAGATTAAGCTTGATGGTTACGGGTCTATTCTGAAAAATAGGCTCGGTTGGCTCGCTCGTGGTTATCGTCAAAGAGAGGGAATCGATTTGAAGGTCCTTCGCTCCGGGGTTTGCAAGATTAAAGGCTATACGAATTTTTCTGGCGTTTGCTGCTCCCTTATATGAACATGGTTGTCTTATCTAATGGATGTGAGACTGGTTTCTGAATGGTAATCTACTGGGAAGAGGTTTATGTTAGCCAATCGGACGGATTTGTGGATCCAGACAAACCTTAACTTACGTTTTGTACAAGCTCAAGAAGCTCTTATGGGTTGATAAAGCTCCACGGCGTGGTATGATATAGTTGTTTCATTCCATGAGGTATCCAATTACTCTCAAAGGTCTCAGCGGATCCTTACTTGTTCATCCGTTAGACGAAGGCAAGGAACATACTACTGGTACAAATATAATGTCGATTGACATTTATCTTTGCTGCTTCTACTCCTTGTAACTTTTGTGATCTATTTTTTTTGGGCCCTAAATCATGTGTTCAAAATTCAAGATGGTCGATGATGGGTTAAAATCTCATTTTTCTTAGGACTACATATTTCTCAAAGTCTTTTGAGGCATTTTCATAAACCAATCTAAAATATGCTCTTGAATCACTAATGATATATGGCTTTGAATCTTATGACCCAACGTGTGATACTCCCCATGGTGGAGAAGTCCAAACAGGTATGAGGATAAAGAAGGGAGAAAAGCTGTGTAAGATCCGTCACATAACTCTATCGTGGTATGTGGCCACCCTCCTTTATCTTACAGCTGTAGACCTGAACTACAATTTGCTATTGCATGTGTGCCCGTGGTATCAGGCTCGGCTACGAAAAGCACTTAAATCGGTAAAATGGATCTTATCGGGTATCGAAATGGAAACCCATTTACATCAGGGGTCTTTGGTATCCGAAGGATTCGTCTTTGCTTCTAAGCATTTGCAGATGGGGATCATGATGGTTGTCAAAGATACACGCCGTAGCACAGGGGTAGTATACACTTTTGGGTGATAGGAATTATGCGCTGGTCGTCAATAAGGCAGAAAAGCGCTGCGTATCCAGTACGGAAGCTGAATATATTGCTTTGTACAGTTGTTGTGTCAAGTCATTTGGGATGAGATTACAACTTACGACTATGGGCTCTTGGATTCAATAAACTTCCTTGTACTTTGATAACAAAAGCGCTTTGCCTTATTGTTGCACAACGTTACAACATCTCAGATCCTAGCATATAGACATCAGATTTCACTTCATCAAGGAGCATGTTGATGAAAATGGTTGTGATCGAACTTTACTTTGTCAAAACGGAGTATCAATTGGGCGGACATCTTCACTAAAGCATATTGGCCGAGAAAGGAATTGATATTTTAATCTATAAGCTGCGGTATGCAATGTTCTTACGCGAAAGCTCTGAAAAAGTTGGCAGATGACGGTTGCACGAATAGTGGTTCGGTACCTATTCGAATTCCTTGGTATCATATTGTATTTAATATTAACTCAGAAAAACAAAAATATTTTTCTTTTTATATAAATTTTTCAAAAACAAATAAAAATTTTAAAAATGAGAAAAATACAAAACGAAGTTTTTAAAGGAATGTCTTCTGAAAATCGATAACATTTACGGTCTTAGAAATGTCATTCAACAATTATACGAGCCTGTAAATGAAGTTCGAGCAGAAGTTTCTAATGTTTTCAAAACATGCCATATGGCTTGCTATTATTTCAGATAGTAACCCGGTCATCATCTTAAAGGCAAGTATTTCAAAAAGAAATCTTGACCTCTCAACGGGAATTTATTCTCGGGCATGGTCTACTTTATGACCATGCAAAGGCTTGTGTTTACTTTGCAACACAACCCGTGCTTCCTATATTAGCATAAGTGTATGTGTTAGTGCGCTTATGTGTCAAAATAAGGGAAATCTTATTTTTATTGGTAAAAAGTTATCTTCATAATGAATTAGTATTTTCAGTAATCACAAAAAGATTTTCAAAGACAATTCGACCACTCAAACAATGACAAACAAACTCTTTTAATTAGAAACGAGTCTTTATTTCGAGGGGGGCGAGGAAATCGTCTTAAATATCTTTAAAAACGGTCTTTCAAAATAAGTCACCAGAATTAACGGATAAAGTTTTTAATAATTGATGATACCATAATTTAAGGGAGTAAATGGATTTTTAACTACACAAGCTTTAGATGTCATGTGTTTAAAACTTTATGGACTTATTTGCAATTTGAGACTTAGTGAATTCAGGCTTTAAACTACAAACGATCAATATTGCCAACACCTCATAGTTTGTAAAAAAACTTAGGAATGCTTAGAAATACTTTCATAGTTTCAAATGCCTTGAAATTGATTCTCACGGACTAGATTTAAGCTTATTAATTCTTTAAACACGATCTCGAATATGTATGCGTATAGGTTTTTTTTTACTGATTTGACATGTCTGCCAAACCAGCAAGGGGAAGGAGTAGGGTTGTATTACTTGATAGTGTATTGGCCTTCTTGTTGAGGTTAGCTTCTTTTTGTCTTTGAGGTTAGCTTCTTTTGATTTTAGGCCGTTTTGAATCTTTCGGGTGCACTATTTCAATCACATGGTGGAAGAGACATCTCATCATTAGTCAGTATGTATCATTTAAGTCCCCAGGAGGAAGTGTTGAGAGTATAATTATTGAAAATGTGAGAGAAGTTCTTTCTGATTCATTTAATGCGTCCTCAAACGATCAATCCCTAAGCGTATTCTTAAAAAAAGTAGAAATATTTGATAAAAGAGGTACACATAGGTATGATGTTTCCTTATGTCATGTCAGTATTCTGCAGAAGTAGAGAATATGAGTACATTTTGGACTTCGATCATCTGAGTCTTGAGGCTCTTCACTATCTTTAGTGCCTCCACTAACTGTCTCTGTCTCCGATGGTCTGCTTTCAGCAGATCTAAAATCACTGTCTGTCTCCTACGGTCTGCTGCCTGCAACTCAGTGATCTCGGACTGCTGAGCCATGACCGTAGTCCGAAGTGATATGCCCTCAGAACGTGTCTGATCGCAAGCATCCATCGACTGTGCCCAAGCGGCACGAGATAATCTGGCCTCCTCATCCATCAGAATGGCAGTGCGTCTATGGAATGGCCTATCCCTGTCCAACATGTTGACTCGGGCTCTAAGTAGAGCTCGGTCATACCGTGCATCATCCAGCTGAGAATATATGATCTCATCCTCCTGGTCAACAGTAGTAGCCAACTCAATAACTCTCTGATTGACCCCCTCTAGGGTGGTCGGTGCAATCTCCTGGATGGCTCCTACAAGGTCATCCCATGTATCCGTAATACCATAGCCTAACTCTCTAGACGTCTGGCGTCCTGGAGCGGCATCTAACATATCAGCAAATCCATAAAGGTCTGCCCTAGCTGTGGTAGGTCCAACCTGCCTAGCAGCACCAGCTGCCGAACTCTCCCCGACCTCGTATCCAGGACCAGGAGTAGTACGACACGGCCTCTTACGAAGCGGTAAACAAATCTCAGGCATCTCAGTCTCATGAACAGGAGATGGTAGTGCATCTCTCTGTCTAATCCCAGCAGCTCGGGATCCCAGAGATCCCTCAACATATGTAGGGCTATTGGGTGGTGGTGATGGTATAGGTAATGGCGGAGAGGGTATCTGAGGAAGTGGTGATGAGTATGGAGAGAGAGGTGATGGTGGTGGAGTAGGTAAGGCTAACAATCTCTCAGCAACTTCCTCGGAGAGGAACGGTGCCGGCGCCTGGGGTCGGATGGACATCCTAGCCGTGACGCGATAAGCAAGGTATGGGTCCTGGTCAGCTGAATAAGCAACAGCTGCAGGGTCGGCAGGAGCTAAGTGCTCCTCCTCCTCTGCATCATCATCATCATCATCGTCATCGTCAGATGGCTCCTCATCATCCCTGTCGTCTCCTCTGTCAGCAGGATAGTCGGCTGGATCCTCCTCAGGATCCTCCTCGTCATCCTCCTCCGGATCCTCCTCAGGATCGGACTCAGGAATGTATCCCGGTGACTCAGTAGTAGGTGAGGCAGCAACAGGCAATGGCTGCTCCTCAGCCGGTAGGACATCGTCCTCTGGTAAGAACTCCGGGTAAACAGGCTCCGGAACAAATGGTACATAGATAGGTGAAGGTGGTGCCTGCTCTGGCTCCTCAGGGCCAGGCACGTAATCTGGAGACGGTGGATCCTGAAAAATAGGTCCTTCGGCTCCTGGTGATCCTATGTCAGATAGGTCCTCATATGGGCTGGATATCTCAGTATACGTAACTGTAGAATCTTCCGAATCCGACATGCTCGAAACTGAAAAATCAAAAGTGACTTATATAAGTATATTAATATAAGACTATTATCCTTATATACGTAATATATTATAAACACGTATATCAATTATGCATGTATATAGCCTAACCGACTAATGCAACAATTTGTATATGAATACCCCGTAAAAACCCTTTTGTATGTATGCAATGTTTGAAAACGGTTATAGTCCAGCAAAAACATTTTGACCTGGTTCTCTATAACCTTGGCTCTTGATACCAATCTGTAACACCCCCAAAATGGGTCGCAGCGGAATAAGGATCCGGGGCGTGTTACTTCAAGATCAACAGCACAAGATATATATAAGAACGACACAAAAAGTCGTTTAAATTGATACATTGGATTTAATTATAAGACATAATACAAAAGCATAAAGCTTTACTTGTTCCTTGTTTAATATTACAAAAGACAACAATACATTTCCCAAAATATGATGCACATAAATCTTTAAGTGTGCAATCCAAAATGTAATCCAATGCATCCTTGGCACCTCGTGCCTATTGACCTCCTGAAAACATTGCTTAAAACGTCAACAAAAATGTTGGTGAATTCATAGGTTTATGTATTTAAATTATGCAGGACCGCAAGACTTTCCCGTGATGTTACAACATATGCCAACAATCACAAAACCAGATTACTGTTGCACTAAGCTCATGACACTGAAGCTCAACCTATATTTGCTATTTTAGCAGTTATTTTGCCCGTACAGATGTTGTAACCCGCAACATCCAAGTCCGACATGGTCAACGTTCGTTCCCGGTGATAGCTAATCACCCAAACGGGGAGGTTAATCCCAATAGATCTATTTATAACATTCGCGCTCACATAATGCAATTAACAACTACATCTATGCAATTGACAGTTCATGATAATGGGCTCAGGAGGGTTATCGCTACTTAGGCAAACACATAATCAATATACTTTAAACACTTGCGTCCAATTTATAAAACAAAGCATGTTTTCACCCCAAATAATAGTAAATCAGTAAAACTGTAAAAAGTGGGGCTATGAACTCACCTTGAGTACAGATAGTCCAAATAATCACAGATAAAACGTCACGCAAAACGTTTAGATGCAACCTATTTAAATTAAGGTCGTATAAGTACCGAGTACTTTAATTAATAACATTGAATATAATCTTATAGTTGTTACATCGTACTATCGTTCGGGCTATCATAATTAAAGAGGTCATGACATGACGTACGAGGAGTTAGGACACTTTAAATCGTAAATCCAACAACTCGTCGATACGCCATCCGAAGAGGCCTCATTATGAAACTCCCTAGTATTATAGCACTTTGATAACCACTCAATATTCTATATAGCATAATCACCGACTAATCGTTTTAGTAAAATAATATTTATAAAGTGAAAACGTTTATAAATATACTTTTCGTAAAAATGACCTAATTTGGTCGTTTTAAGTCCGTTGCTCGCGTTTCTTACGCCCACGTCTTCGTAGCAAGACGAGTGATCAAGATATTACATTTTTAAGTTTTTAAGATTCTGGTGTGAATAGTAATTTTACTGTTCACAACAGCTAGTTTTGTCGTTTTAGGTTTTAATTAGCGTAAACTTGTAATCGTAATAACTTATCCGTTTTAATTCCGATTTTAGTGATTCCTTCGAGTACGTCTTTGTTATTGAAAGATGTATTATATTTTATAAAGTTAATCCCACTGATGAATAGTACTTTTTACTGTTCATAGTTTATAAAATTACTTTTATAAACTTTAATTATCGTAAACGTCGTAGTTTATTCGTTATAGTTCCGTTTTTAGCGATTCTTTCGAGTACGATCTCGTAATTAAAAGTTATATCATATTTTAGATGTTTTAAAAATATTAGTTTCTGTAATGAATAGTAACTTTTATAAAAATAGTTTTATAAAAGTATTTATAGTCGTAAACTCGTAATTAACGTATCTTTTTCGTTATAAATCGTAACGAGACGTATTATTATTGTAAAATGTCAAAACCTACTGTATTGAAGTCGAATTCAAACAGCCCTTAAGTTTCCATGTGTATAACTTTATTAAAACCCTCATTTTACATATTAAAAAGTCCTTAGTGGTGATTTAGCCATAATTAACATATAACACATAAAATCATAATAAATAAAAGTATGAAGGAATTAGGAAGACCTTAGGGATGATGTATGAGATGAGAAATGAATGCTAAACCCGTGTTTAGATTCAAAACCAAAGCTTACAAGCTTATAAACCCCCTAGATTAGGTTTAAAACCCTAATCTCACCATTTTCCTACCTTAATCCTTGCAAATGATGATACCAATGCTTTGAAAAAACACATTTAGTATGGCCTTAAATTGATGTGTAAAGGGTTGTTATGGATTTAGAAAAATTTTTGTATGGTTTGCTTAAGGTTGTTATTTGAGCCGTGGGTTTTTGGGGGGGTTGGTAGTCACCATCCCCTCTCTCCCTCCCCATCCAAGTTACAGTAATCAGCGAAGTACGACGTTTCACTTATGCAGCATGATATCACTAGAAGCATCAAAGTAGATAATTTGTAGTTGCAAAGTTTGACTAGAAAGTCCAAGGGGGGGCTTGGTTGGGATGTGGGTTCAAGGGGACAAGAAAGGAGGGAACCAAGGGCTTAAATGCCTTGGTCTCTTGGTTCCTCCTAATGGGAATCATCCCATGATTTCAAGGGAGGTGTTTTTCCTTTATTTCTTTTATATAATGCATATGTTACTTGTGTATTTTTATAAAAGAAAGTATAAGTAAAGTTTATATAAAAATGTAAAGTGTAGTTTTTATATAAAGTATACTTGTAATGTCTTGGTTATTTTGTAAAGTATTTGTTATCTTGTATATACTTATGAGACGTGTATATATATATATATATATATACATATGCATAAAGTTTTATAAACTTTGATCATTGTATATAAACGTAGGTATTTGTTGAAGCGTACGTTAATTTTTAGGGTTCCGGGAAAACCTAATTGTCATTTATCGCGAAACGTAAACACTTTCACGTATCCGATAAAGCAACTTGTGAAACGTTAATAATTATTCTCACAATAATTTCTTAACCCTTGGTTGACGTAAACAATAAATTGCTTGATGCCCGTTTACGTTAATTGATCATTTTTAGCTTACGCGATTTAACGTAACGATTTACATTAAAAACAAACGCGTACATTACTAAAAATAAATGGTGACTTTATTAACGTCGTACATTGTCCTAAAACACGGGGTGTTATAAAATTACTCCCTCCGTCCCATTTTTACTGTTCACGTTTTCTTTTTGGGATGTCTCAATTTAATTGTTCACTACTAAAATTAAATAGAGAACTTTGATCAAGTTTACTATATTACCCTTGTTTGAAATTATTATTACAAACTTTAAAAAAGACTTTAATTAATTAGTTAAGGGTAAAATTGTTATTCTGTCAAAAAGTAAGAACGAGAAAGCAGTAATAAATGCACTTTTCTTAAACTGTGTATTTTTTGTCAAGAGATAATAATTTTGAGACGAAGGGAGTAAGTGGTTAGCGGAGAGAGATAGGTTTTGTTAGGTCTCTCAATTAAGAGGAATTAAGGGTTTTCGACTCACATTTTTGGCCATTAAGAGAGAAAAGTAAACAACTCATAGTGTAGAGTTGTTGTTAGCTAAGTCACTTATGCAACCACAATCACAACAATACCCAATCCTGCCAAAACGACATATAAAGGAAGTGAGATGTAGATCGTCACATCTTTACTTAAAAGTGACTTGACTACTTTCAGAAAAATCTTTGTCAAATATGTGTGCAAACAATTAGATTTTATGTAAGGGTAGAAATGTAGAATAGACGATGACAAAAGAGAAATAATATAAAGCAAAAACATACGAGCGGCAAAAGTACATAAATAAGATTCAAAAAATTAAAATTACATATTGTATAAACAGTACAATTGTCGGGCATTTTTGGCTCACCGCTTGGGCGTTGGCTTGCGGGTCACTTGGGCTTGGGCTAAAAAAAATTTAGAATGGGCTTTAACATATTTTTATTTGGTCAGTCAAAAATTGACTAAGCTCGTATTAATTATTTTTCACGTACATACATAACAAGTTGTTATTCAGTGGTCACAACAAGTATCAAATAACTGTAAAACGACACAATACGCAAACACCTCGTCGCGTAGCGCGGGTTCACATAAACGGGTTCACAAACCTCGTTATAAACATTGACATGATAATTTTAGAGTATAACTTGATTGGTGCGATGTCGTTAGAGTATTGGGTACCCTGCGCCATCACTGGCGTTTTCTCTCAAAACGCAACAAGATGGCGCCATCACCAACCACCCTCGCGTTCTCCCGTCTCGCATCTTCATTGTCAACCCGAATGGTCCGCTATGCTCACACAATTTTTACAAAGAAACATCCACACAATTAAGGTGGCCAATTATGATAAGGTTATTTAAAGAGAAGATAGAGAAAATGAGACTAACAAAACCAATCATGCACATCCAAGTCATTTTGTGAAAAATTTGTGTAAGTTGGTGCACGACGGCACCAGAATGTGATGTTATATGAGGGATGGTTGTTTCTGGTGTTGTGAGTGATTCTGGTGTTATGCGAAAAAAGGTTGATGTAGCAGCATTTTTTATCACGGCACCAGTGAGACGGCTCCAGGGTACCTAGTGCTCTTAGTGTCATAGCTAATCTACAATCGTTTTAAAACAGCGAAAAAAAACTCTAACTCCACACACCCTAACCTCATCAGGCTCCAACTGACCTTTGCCAAGGATCTAGCTCCAGGCAATGAGCATCTGTTGCACTAACCATTAGCCATGAGTTGGGATTAAACACAAGACTAAATTCTTTAAAAGCCCTCGTTAATCAGTTGACTAGATGTTTACGATGAGGCATTGATATCATTGAAAAAATTCCCCAGTGGTCGGTGTTATAGCTAATAATGCCATATATAAAATAATCATTCAACTAACTTAAGAAAAACTTATAATGCAAACAATTTTGATGTAGTCACACTAACTTTTTAAATGCGTAGACTTCACTTGGAGTGAGCGTGTGTGGCGATGAATTTAAATCGCTTATTCGGCTAAAATTCACTACAATGACAATAATAATAAACCTTTTCGCAAAGCATAATAAATAATGGGCTTAGAAATCATTTTACGTTAACAAAATCTTGGTGCAAGCTGTGGCTTTTGTGCACGCGGTTGTATTTTTTATTATTTTGTGTTTTAATATAGCCCCTTGGAGTATGAAAATGTGACGGGTTTGGTCCTCGTGTTTTTGGATATTTTGTCAACAAGATTCGATTTTTGGGTTAATCGTCCCATGTGACTTGAATTAAGAACAGACCCCACTAGTTTATGCGATTGGTGAATGTTACCCTTAACTTTGTTGGTTATTGATCGTTTAAGAAGAAAATGGATTATGTTTGCCGATATTAACTATTGGTTTCGCTTACAAGTTTTTTTTTAAATATTATCTTTTTTTTTTGAACGGCAACTTTATTAGAACACTAGCAAAGAGCTAGAAAATTACAAAGGAATCAAATGAGGGGTGTGCAGTTAGCCAACATAACCAATCATAGTATTATTACATAAGCTAAAACACCATTATAAGAACGTAAAGTAATATCATCAAAAATAAAACTTTTACGGGGACTAGCATCCGCGAAAAGGAGTTGGTTCCTATAAAACCAAACACTCCACCAGGAAACGAAAAACACACCTTCAAGCACATCTTTAGATTTGGCTTCAAGACGAATAGATTTGAACCAAGCAAACCATTCCTCGTACGACTCAACAAGCTGATAATCCAATCCCACCTTCGACAATTTAACTTCATCACATCCTTGGCGCAGAGCACCGAAGAATAACGTGTGAAGTTTTCCGTTTCCCCTTGATCACACAACGGACAATCTAACGAAGGGACATAAACATTCCTACGAGCCAAATTCAATCTAGTAGGTAGGCGATCAAGAAAAAGTTTCCAAGCAAAGACATTTACCTTAATCGGAACACTCTTAACCCATAGATTAGGCTTATCCCTTTGGATGAAAGGAACTCGTCAATCAAATTTCTAGCATCTTTAAATCGAAAAACACCATCGCCATTTAAAATCACAAATACCATCTATCCTCCATATTAGATTAAATAAACTGATTTAGCAAGACTTTAAGTTGATCACAGCTGAAAGACTCCACCCTCACGGACATAACGACGAAACGAAGAAGTAAATTGAATCATTAATTTGTCAGCTCCGAGAATCTTTTATTATCTTCCATAGCATAAGAGCAGGGAATGAGAGCTTAAGGAAATTCGATTCGCCAATCCAAAGATCATTCCAAAAACTTGTTCGAATGCCATTACCCACACGAATTTTACAATGAGCAATGAGATCGATGCCTTTGTCTTTTAGAAAATTTATTTCTTTGATGATGGTACTCCAAGTCGAATTATAAGCAGCGAGATGTTGACAGTTCACTCCATGAATAGCAGATATAACCCTATACCATAAAGAATTATCTTGAGAAAGAAAACGCCAAACCCACTTGAAAAGGAGGGCACGATTGAGAGCGTAAAAAATAGAAACACCCAATCCGCCATGTTTCTTAGCAGCAAGAACAGTGTCGCATTTTAGTCAAGAGATTTTCCTATCTCTTCTTAACTCAATTGAAAATCCTCCTTCAATTACTTCTATTCGTATTAAGAATAGACTTTGGTAACCTTGAAATCGTCATATCATATATTATTGGCGTAGCTCGCCCTAACAAGATTGAGGAGAGTAAGCCGACCCCCAATGGAGAGAGTATTAATCTTCCACTTAGACAGCCTCTTCCTCATTTTGATAATCGTCTCATCCCAAGCTTTTTTTGAGGACATGTTATCGCCTACTAAAATACCCAAATATCTGAAAGGGGTTCTCATTGTCGAGCAACCAATAGACTTGGCTGCCTCGACAACATAATTTTCAGGAATACGAAACAAGAAGATGGCTCTTAAGGATGTTAATTGACATGCCAGATAGTAAAGAAAAAAATATAAGAATATGCATATTACCCCTTTAAGTTTGCTCTGGGACCACTCACGACAATCCATGCGTCATCTGCCATAAGAATAATGGTGACAACGATTAATGTTGAGTCAATATTGAGACCTTTGAAATATGCCTGCATCAGTAGCACGGTTAAAAGATAAGTGGATAAGCCTCCATGATAAGCAGAATAGGAAGGGAGCTAAGGGATCCACACCTTTTTTAGACCACGATAAATTGGAACTCAGTAGTCGGGCAGCCGTTAACTAAAATAGAAGCCCTCCCTGAAGATAAGCTACCACGAATCCATGACCTCCATTTGGATCCAAAACCGAAGGAGGCAAGAACATCATCCAAAAAATCCCATCTTTATAGGAATCGTACGCCTTGGCAAAAATCGAGCTTGAAATAATAGCTTGTTGTCTTTTTAGCTTTGAACCGAGCTAATTTCTCATGAAATTAATAGAAGGGTCGTCAAGAATCTGCCTGTTTGGAAGCGAAAGCTGATCTGAACAATCAGATATGAGATCAGAAATAACCATGATAAAGATGAGAAGCAATGATCTTAGTAATGACTTTATAAAAGGACTTCCATTAGCTTTATGGTACGTAGTCACTAAGACTTTCGGATCTATATACTTTACGGAATCCAGGACACAAAAGAGAATTACATCCAGTGGCGAAATTCCCATGTTCGAAAAACCACTTGACTGCAATGCAAAAGTCAGGCCCAACTATGGTCTAGAACTTACGAAAGAAATCAAATGTAAACCCATCCGGTCCAGGGGACTTATCCACGCCACATCCCCACACTGCAGTGCGGATTTCATCATTTGAAACCGGAGCTTCCATCTCTAAGACCTGTTCATCGTTAAGACGAATAGGAAAAAGAAAATCAAGATTACCTCTACATAGACCCGGGTCAAGAAACCTCTCAGCAAAGTGACATATAAATTCTTGTTTTACAAGAGAAGGTGTCAACGATCCAATCCTCCATCCACCATAATTCTTTATACGAATTATTGATGCGTTTTTTTTGTTACATAATTGCATGAAAGTACTTGAGTTTTCCATAACCTTCTATCGCCCACGATTTTCGCCTTTGAATTGAGGTCACGCTGGCTTAGAAGATTGATATATCGGTAAACTGTTTTCATAATCTCCATACGTGACAAGAGAATGTCATCAGAAACACCGCCTTGATCTAACTCTTTATCGATGTCACACAGTTTAGCCTTAAGATCAATAGATTGACCAACTTGCTGCTTCCTAGCATCCTTGGTCCATTCCCGAATCACCTTCTTTAACAATTGTAACTTTTTTAATATCTAATATTACGTTTGACATCGTCGAGAGAAAAGGAATTCCAAGACTTCGAAATCATATCATCGAAACCAGGAAGCTCAAGCCAAGAATGGTAAAAACGGAACGGAGTAGGACCATAATCCGAAATAATTTCCTTAAGCAAGATGGGTCGATGATCTGAAAGGTGACGGTCCAGACATAATGTAGAAATGTAAGGAAAAGCAGAAAGGAAACCATTGGTCATGAGAAACCTATCTAATTTACTCATCTTGGTAGCCGAGGGATAAGCCCAAGTGAACGAGTACCTTTCCAACTGGATATCAAGGAGACCCACATTCGAAATAAAGGAATTGAATGAAGCAGCTCCTTGAACATTAAAACAAGATCCCCAACGTTCCTCCGAAGTTCTAACTTCATTGAAGTCCCCCATAATCAAACTTTCACCATTCCAATTAGTAATGAAAGAATCAAGATAGTTCCACAAAATTCGTTTAAAAGAACATGATTGAGGAGCATAAATTGAAATTAATAATAATTTCAGGTTATTTGGTACCAAGTTTTTTTTCCGTACAATAGCGAAAAGTTATCAGGAGTTAATTTATGATGATCTCTGAAATAGGTTAGTATCCCATAAACAAAGAATACCACCTGAGTTTCCACAAGCCTCACTGATAATGTGATCGAAAAAGAAGTTACCCCAAAGATATTTAGCCTCCATACTCGAAAAACTCTCCCTCTTAGTTTCTTGAATAGATAAAAAACTAATTTTATGCTTACAAATTAACTCCTTGATCCAATCTTTCTTAGCCTTGGATCCTAGGCCTTGGGCATTTAAAGAAAGACAATTCATCGAAAAATGACTTGTTCTCCTTGAGATCCAATGATCTTCTCCGTGTCCTTAGTGCAACCTTCCATAGAAAAACCAATGGTTTGACCTACCATAATCATTTCTTCTAAAATTTCCAAAATGGACCCACCTTCCTTAGGTTTAAACCCTTTAACGATGTTATCAGAAGACCCATTATCAGTGTTTCCAACCTCAGCCGAAACATCCAGAACACGCGAGCTACTCCTTAGTGACTTAGCTGATGAACGCTTAGAATCAACCACAGGAGCAGATCGTGTGGTGTTAACCTGCTCATCTCCTAAAGGTGTGAAACCTGGGGGATAAGGTATGCTGGAATCCGAAATCGAATGTCTAACAACCTTAGGAGCGTTTTATCGAGTATTATATAAAGTTTAAAAGGATCAGGAGAACTCTTAGACTCCCCATGAGGCTGTTCACAACCCTGATCTTCTCCATTGTCACCAAAATAAGTATCCAAAACCGCTTCATTATCACTCTCCTCGTCTCCATTATTGATGCCATTCACTTCTTCATTAACCTTAACGGACCTGTCGTCTGAGCATGCATCATTGGTAGGAACCTCTTTAAAGGATGGGAGGGACATACAAATATTTCCTTTAGCCGGGCCAAAAAACCTTCCCTTTAACGACAAGTTTGAAACTTTCCAAAATATTCTCCACATGATTAGTCTTAACACATATACGTTTTCTAGCAAAAAGGTCATCATTCCCTTCCTCTAGATCAACCATCTCCCCCCACTTAGACGCAATTTTTTGGAAAGTTAGGCGAGACCACGCATTTAAAGGAACTCCTTCAATATCAACCCAAGCAATCCGTTCCTTAGCAACAAAATCAGATTGGGCATTACAAAGATAGCTAAACCACGAAGCAACCCTCACATGTTTCATGAATTTCAACTTAGATTTAGAGAATTTCAATTCGACCAAAAACCACAATCCTCCTAGTAAACATACGAGTATTATGAAATCCTTCTCATTATAAAAAATAAATGCTAGCTTATAATAGATGGAAAATTTAAGGACTTCACCCTTGACGTAATTATCGAGGGTCCTCTGTTCACCAGACAATCTCATCATCTAAAACCTAAAGTCTGTTTCAAGACTTAGGGAGGTGGTCGAACCCTCATCAGTACGTTCACTGTGAGATTGGACATTAGGCTGTCTCGGAACACCATGAGGTACCTGTTTGGCTTTTTGAGCTAAGGGGGCAATAGGTCTATCAAAACGGGCAAAGTTAGCAGATAGATGAAGACGTCCCAACCAAATGGTATTGAGATTCTCCACAAGACGAATCAAATTAGTAACTTTAATGAAACGGACAAAAGCGAAACGCTTCCCTGTCTTAGATCTCTTATTCGGGATGAACACGTCTACCACAGTGCCATAATCATTGCACGCTTTCCAAAGATCCTTACTAGTACAATCATTGGGGAAATTAGAAATAAATACCGATTTCGAGATGTTGGAGGTTTGATCGTATTTGGATTGAAGGGAGTTCTGAGATCGTAACCCCATTGGCAGAAGGCGAGAGTAATTAGAAAATGGAAATGGAATCGATTTAGAGTGATCAATCAAAAACTAAACCCTAAAATCCCAGGATGAGAAAAAAGCCTAAATCACTCGATATGAGATTAATCGTAAACGATTAATCCCAATTTCAGGGTTTATAACGATTTTCAAACACCAAGGATGGAAGAGATTAGATTGATGATTTTGGGGGAAATATTTTGATCGCCGCCATTAACAATACACTACTTTATAAAGCATTTAGCTAATTTTTAAAATTAGATATACTTAAAATTTTAAGTAAAAAATATTACTATAAAAAAAAGTCGTAAGTTGTGCAAATCCTTATGCACGTTGTACAATCTTTTTATGCAACCAATAAAATTATGCCAAACAATTTAACACCCTCTTTAAAAGCCATTAAAAAGGCTGTTACATTCCAAGTTATAAAACATAATGTATAATCTTTTTATGCAAGCAATAAAATTCTGCCAAACAATATAACACCCTCTTTAAAAACCATTAAAAATGCAGTTACATTTTATCACTATAAATATAACTACAATTCATTTCACACACTACACAAACAAAGACACAACAAAAAAATACCCACTATTCTCTCATCTTATAAAAACTACCATCCACCACCCCCACCTCATCACGCCGGCCCTACCACCGAACGTCACTACCACGCCGGACGTCACCATCACGGCGGACGCCACCAGCCGTTGTTGCCGGCGGACGCAACAGCCGACCGGCTTTCGCGTCGTCTCTGTCGATATCTGCCGGAATGATACGGCTACAACCTGCTCTCCTTCTTTGCTTTGATCACCATCTTGAGTCAACCGCTGTTACCTTATCTAACCATGACGCATGTGTGTGTATCATCTTTTTTTGTTCATGGCTCGATGTTCTTGGTGAGTTTTCTCTACTTTTTCATATTATCATTTTGATTCTATAAAACCAAAGTAACATCCCTCCAACCTTAACACTTGTAACAGCTGAAAAAAAGTAACAACTCTCCAATATTGCTATAATCATGCCTTAATAATGCAAAATCTTACCATATCCTTAATAAAATGCCATTATAAATAACAGGTCACATCGTATTTGTACAATCTATCTACTTATAAAGCATTTAGCACCATACTATTTTTAGAAGTCCTTAACATAATTAAGTAAAATAGATTTCTTTATTAGGAAAGATGTAATAAAAACCATTAAAAAATGTAACATCGTTACACATTTATAAGCTTTTAATTCCTTTAATAGTCCAACATTGTAACACCCCAAAAACATGTATTACAACCAATTTTAAATGGTAAAGCTTTTGTAACGACAATACTTCGTTTTTTAATTCAGTCAATCTTGTTAATGCTACATTGATATTGTCATCAATTCAGTCAAATTGTAATGCTGCATTCATGTGGTCCATTTTAACGGGTCATTAAACATCAGTTAAGGTGTAAACCACAACTCAAATTACGAGGTATAAAAAACCTAAAACACACTAACAAAATTCATTACACCATTTTCATCTCTCTATTTTATCTCTCTTAAAAACACAAACACCTTTCTCTTTCTTTATAAAGCATTTAGCCCATCTATTTTTAAAAGTCTTAAAAAATTAAGTAAAAAAGATTACTTTATTGGGAAAGATGTAAAACCATTAGAAAATATTTCAGTAATACATATTTAAAAGCATTTAATATCCTTTAATAAGCCAAAAACTTGTAACACCCAAATTATGTAACAACCAAATTAAAGGGTAATGTTGTAAACGGCTATATACATTTTTAAAAACAGGTCAACTTGTTATTACTAACATTGATATTGTCTCAATTGAGTCAAATGTAAAACTGCTGCAATTCTTGTGGGTTTCATTTGTAACGGGTTCCATTTAAACATCATTTAAGTGTAAACCACAAACTCAAATATGAGTATAAAAACCTAACACACTAACAAAATTCATTACACCATTTTCATCTCTTTATTTTATCTCTCTTAAAAACACAAACACGTTTATCTTTCTTTCTTTAAACCACCAAATTTCGCCGTCTCACATATCAGATTATGTCGCCACCTTTGCCAACATCATGTTGCCGTCAGGACTCTTACCGCGCCATTGTCTCCGCTGTCTGCCCAAAAACTATGATCATGGGCGTTGGAGGAATTACGGGTACCAAGCAGAAGAGGAATACAGGTATCAAAGAAATCTAAGGTCTTCTTATTCTCCGGTGACGTCCATTTTTTTTTTAAAAAAGTGATGAAGGTTTTGGAGATGAATGAAAAGGGTTTAAGATGTTTGATTTGGATGATTTTGTTAAAATGTTTGATGACATCATGGTTAATTGTTGCAAGGATGATTTCAAAAAATGTTAAGGGCTTACATCGTTGATGTCAAATGCTAAGGTTTGATGGATTTGGATTTTTTTAAGGATAGAGTCTTATGAATTAATGATTGATCTACAAAGCATTCGTGATCCTGAATCTATTAACTTTTGATGAAGTGGCTGAGATTTTTAGTTAGTTTTTTTTCATCATGTTATGTTAGTGATTTGGTGATTGTAGTTTTAAATTGATGATGATGATGATACCCATTTGGGGTTTTATTTTGTCAAATTGTTGGAATTTTAATATTTGATTTGTGATTATTGGGGTGTTTGAAATTGTTCAATTTTACTTTATCTATACCTTACAGTTCTACCAGTAAAAAAAAATTTTTTTATTATGTAAATGATTGTTCCACTATTAAAAATAATTATGAATTTGTCCATGTTTATCATTTTCAAATCTTAAAAATAAGAATAATACAATTATCATTAAAAAACGTGTAAACGCTTTAAACCATCATTGTAAAGGCTTTCAAATATTTATTAAAAGTGTAACGCTTAAAGATATTTACTATCAATAATGAATATTAAACATGTTGTAACCGTATCCTAATCATAAATTCACACAACCATTTCTTTCTCACCGCGCCAATTGTTTTTTGTTACAACAAAAATAGTCTCTCAATATATCATCGCTTTCACTCCCCAACTCTTACTGGTACTACTGAGAGATTCTTATTTTTTTTCGTTAGAAAAACGCTTAGCCGGTTATTGATCGTTTAAGAAGAAAATGGATTATGTTTGCCGATATTAACTATTGGTTTCGCTTACAAGTTTTTTTTTTGAAAGATCACAGAGGAGCCCAAAATCAGGACCTCACAAACCGAGGAAAAATGCTATACAAAAAATCAAGAGGGCAAAGCTGCCACTAACCTGAAAGAAAAACAAAACAGAGCCAACAAAACAAAATTAGGAGAATAGGTCGTAGGGTCTTGCAACCCAACAATTCCAATCCATCTTCTGTTTCGAACGAATACGAGCAGACATCCACAGTTTGGCCAAACGTTGAATAGCTGGAAAAATGTCCTCATTCTTGATTGTGTCAATGGCATCCCCCGAGGCATGAATAAGACGGTTTCTCCAATTCCAAATAACCCAAAAAGTAATCTGAAAGACCCCGTTCACAGCCTTTTTAATATTCGAGTTACCTTGGCCATTCACATTCCCTGTTGCAACATCAGATATGGAGAATCGAGGGAAATAAGTCGGGATAGGGAGATTCCACCAACTCTAAACCTTTCTTCAGATCCCGCAGACCCTATGGCATTTAATCAAAACGTGACGAATGTCTTCTGAAACCGAATCACAAAAAGGGCAGATAGAGGAGGGAAGAGCAACACCACGAGCCACAAGATTAGGACGTGTTGCAAGCCTATCAAGCGAAGCTTTCCACATCATAACATTAACTTTCTTAAGGATCCAGGAATTCCATTTATGGTGAGCACCCAAACTATGAACTCCAAGCAAGTTTTTTCAAGAATTTTGGATAAAGTGCTAACCTTAAATAAGCCGACTGCATCATAAGACCAGATCCATTTATCATAGCCGTTGGGGAGAAACAAAACCGAGCTAAGAGAGCTATGTAACGCGTTTAGATCATCAAGGGCCCGACCCCTAGGAGGAATACGCCAATCCCAAGATCCAATCCAATCTTCATTTACCACGAGCCCTCTATCCTTCACATTACAGTCTTTATTTAACTCGAGAGCGTAGAGTCTAGGAAATTTATCTTTTAAACTTGTCCCATCCCCACACCAAGGGTCGTGCCAAAAAGAAGTGCTAGCACCGTCCGCCACCTTTCGGACGAAAGAGTTTTTGAAGTTTAAGTCAATAGCCTCAATCTTTTTAGTAGCATTGAGGATATGAATCCAAACACTGTTACTACCAAGAAAATTAATAGGAGAACAGAAGCTTCCATTATCCCATAGAATTCTTTAATGACGGCCCGCCAAAGCGCACTCTCTTTCGTGAGAAAGCGCCATTTCCATTTCCCCAAAAAACTAAGATTTTTAAACCCAAGACAACTAACACCTAACCCACCAACTTTCGAGTCGAGGAGAATAAAATTCCATTTAACCCAATTAATCCCCCTCTTGTTATCTAAACGACCCCAAAAAAATCTACTTCTAATAGCTTCAAGGATGTTAATAACAGCCGAGGGGGCATTAAAGAGTCAACAACCTTTTCTCCACTTTTTAGTTTTTATTCAACAAATAATTAATTGTTCAAACAAAGCACCGTAAACTAGTATTATCTCTTTTTTTCAAACACATTTTTTTTTTGAACGGCAACTTTTATTAGAAAGCTAGCAAGGAGCTAGAACAATTACAAAGCAATCAAATAAGGATGTTGAAGCCAACAATCCCAAGTAAACTTTAGATTACATCTAGAATTACTCCAAATGAAAGAACGAGAAACAACATCATCGAACAAAGTCTCTTTGCGCGGTTTCTTGGAAGCAAAAAGAAGCTGGTTACGGAAATTCCACAAGCACCACCAAGACACATAAAAAACGCCTTCTAGGATCCCTTTAAGCTTGGAGCCCAATCGAATAGAATTAAACCACTCCAACCAGCCCGAATAAGAATCAACAGGGCTCCAAGAAACGTTCCACCATCGACATATAAGCCGAGAAATAGCTAAAGCCACGTCACAGGAAAAGAAAAGATGGGATGTATCTTCCTGCAAGACATTACATATCGGACATAAAGAAGATTGCACCTGAATACCACGTTTGAGAAGGTTAGACCTAGTGGGGAGGCGATCAAGGTGGAGTTTCCACGCGAAAACATTCACCTTAATAGGAATAGTCTTAATCCATCTCGTAGCAACATTCTCTTTTGGAAGTAGAACCTCGTCCACAAGGTCACGAGCATCTTTAACACAAAAGTTCCCATCCCCGTTTAAGTCCCAAGCCCATATATCATCTACATTAGAAAGAACCTTCGACCTAACCAAATCCTAAATGTTTTCGAGCTGCTGAGTTTCCACACCTCCCCTGACATGGCGACGAAAAGAGCTATCGATCTCGCCTTGCATTTTAACCGCAACTGAACATTCCTTGTTGTTCTCCAGGGCGTACAACCTAGGAAAAAGCTCATTGAAAGGAACCTCACCTAACCAAAGATCTTCCCAGAAGCGAGTTTGCATACCTGAACCAACACGACGCTTACAATGAGATAGAAAGTCTATACCTTGAAGTTTTAAGGTCGAAACTTCCCGAATAATAGACAACCAATTCGAACAATGGAAAGAAGAGCGTGTCTGGAAAGAAGAACCATGCATGGCTGAAATGAAACGAAACCATAACGAATTATCATGAGAAAGAAATCTCCACACCCATCTAAAAAGAAGCGCACGATTAAGGGCATAAAAACTGGAGTCACCTAAACCTCTATATTTCTTAGAAGCGAGCACTTTCGTCCACTTAACCTACAAAATCTTCCTATCGACACCTTGAACACCATTAAAAAAATTACGACGTAAAGATTCCATCTCATATAACACGGTCTTCGGCACCTTGTATAAACACATAGGGTAGATGGGAGTAGAGCCTAAAACCGCCTTTAGTAACGTGAGATGACCTCCTATGGAGAGGGTATTAATCTTCCACTTCGAAAGCCTAGACTTAATCTTACCAACCATATCATCCCAAGCATTGATCTTAGACATATTACCTCCAACCATAACCCCTAAGTATTTGAAAGGGGCTTTCATGACCGAACAACCAATGGAGGCAGCCGCTTCATTAACTAAACTGCCGGTGACACCCACTCCTAGAAGATTGCTTTTCTGAAGATTAATCTTCAACCCCGACGCCAACGAGAAACAATGGAGCATTTGAATAATACTCCTTAAGTTACTATCCGTCCACTCACCAATAAATACCGCATCGTCCGCATAAAAAAGATGAGAAATCGAGAGAGCAGAATCAATTTTAATACCAGTGAATATACCAGCCTCGACAGTTCTAGAAACCGACAAATGGAGCGATTCCATAACAAGAATGAAGAGGTAAGGAGCCAAAGGATCCCCTTGTTTTAGACCGCAATGAAATTGAAATTCTAAAGTAGGACTTCCATTAACAAGAACAGAAGCCATACCTGAGATTAAACTTCCTTTTATCCAAGAGCGCCATTTAACACCGAAACCAAAAGAAAAAAGAACATCATTCAGGTAATCCCACCGAACTGAGTCGTAAGCTTTGGCAAAATCAACTTTGAAAATCATGGCTTGCTGCTTTTTATGCCTACACCAAGAGAGTAACTCATTTATAATAAATGGCCCATCAAGAATCTGACGGTTAGGGAGAAATGCGGTCTGAACATCTGAAATAAGGTCCGAAATAACCGAAGACAAACGAATAGCAAGAATTTTTGTCACAACTTTATATAGACTCCCGATTAAGCTAATAGGCCGAAAATCACTCACGGTCTTGGGATCCTGACTTTTCGGAATCAAAGTGATAAAAGAAGCATTACAACCTTTAGCAAAAGAGTTATGCCTGAAAAACCACTCTACCGCGACGCACATATCTGGCCCAATGGAATCCCAATATTTGCGAAAGAATTCAAAAGTGAACCCGTCCGGCCCAGGCGATTTATTTTCGCCACAACTCCATACAGCTTTGCGAATTTCATCAGAGGACACCGGTTTTTCCAGATCAGAAATCTGGTCAGCAGTGAGGCGAGACGGGAACCTGAAATTCAGCCGACAACGACTCACGCCCGTGTCTTGGAACCTATTAGCAAAGTGAGAACGGAATTCTTCTTTAACACGATTAGGCTCATCAACCCATTCTCCATCAACCATAACGCCCTTGACTGATAAGTGAACGCGCTTACGATTAACAATACCATGAAAAAATTTGGAGTTCTCATCACCCTCAACAGCCCACTGAATCTTAGCCTTCTGCATTTGGTCACGAACAACAGTGGACTTGATATCTTGCATTTGTTTCGTCAACTCCATCCGGGAAAGAAGAATCTCATCAGACACTCCACCTTGATCTAAAATATGATCAATACCACTCAATTTCTCTTGAATATCAATTAACCTTCCCGACTGTTTTCGTTTATGAACAGCCACCCATGATCGAATTTCCTTTTTCAGCATTTGCAATTTCTTTTTGAACCGGACCATACCATTAGAATCCTCAAGAACAAATGAATTCCAAGCAGTCCTGACCATATCGTCAAACCCATGGAAGGAAAACCAAGAATGATACAACCTAAAGGGGGTTGCACCATAATCTGTAACCATCTCACGAAGCAAAATCGGTCGGTGATCCGACAGATTCTTATCAAGACATAAAGCTGAAATATGCGGAAATAAAGAAAGAAAACCTTCCGAAACCAAGAACCGATCCAACTTACTCATTTTTGCAGCCGACGGATGAGACCAAGTGAACGAATAACCTTCCAACTGAATCTCCACAAGCCCCGCGTTGGAAATAAAGCTATTGAACTCGTTAGCCCCATGCACATTAAAAACAGAACCCAGCCTTTCTCTCTCGAAACGGACTTCATTAAAATCTCCCGTAACCAAAACCTCTCCATTCCACCGAGATAAAAGACCCGTAATATAACTCCACAAGAGACGTTTATCAGTAGCGGATTGAGGGGCATACACAGATACAATGAGCAACTTGGTGTTATTTGGAACCCAAGTCCCATATAAAACAACAAAGTTATCAGAGATAATATGTTGATCTTTACGAAACATAAGCGGATCCCATAAACATAAAATACCCCCTGAATTACCAAGGGCCTCACTAAAAACATGATCAAAACTACTATTACCCCACAAAATTTTAGCCTCCATAGCAGAAATGTTTTCCATTTTAGTTTCTTGTAAAGTCAAGAAACTCACCTTATGTTTATAATTCAACTCCCTGATCCATTCCTTTTTAGCCTTGGATCCCAGGCCTTGGATATTTAAAGACAAACAATTCATTGGAAACCCTCACGATCTCCTTGCGAACCAATAATAATCTCCATATCTTTTAGGCAACCGTCCATAGAGAATCCCATAGTCTGACCTACCTTAATCATGCCGTCAAGAACTTCCAACAGAGAACCTCCCTTATGCGAACCATGAATAGGCTTGCTCCCAACAGGAGATGAATACACGTCTGCTGGTACCGTGTCCTCCATAACTCTCGAACTAAGACCAATTGACTGACATGGTGACGAATTTCTCCTTGCCGACTTACTAGTAGGTCGAACAGATGCAACATCAGGGCTATCTTGATTACAAGTTGGAATATCATTGGCAGGAGTGAAACCCGGAGGATAAGGGATACTGGTTGACGAATCCGTTGTTCTTGCTTCGTTATTACGTTTGTCAAGCAAGCCGTAAATATTGAAGGGATCAGCCGAAACCTCCTTAACTTTAGAAGGTTCACCATGATGATGCTCGACACCCTGATCTTCACCATTATCACCAAAATATGTGTCCGAAACCACTTCACTATCATTCTCGTCGCCGAGATTCAGATTATTAGCCTCTTCGTTAGCCTTAATGGACTCGTCATCCGAACACAACTCTTACTCAGGAACTTCTTTGAAAGATGGGGACCAAACAAAAAGTTCCTTCGCACGAGCCCAAAAAACCTTCCCTTTTACGATAAGCTTGAAACTTTCCAGGATGTTCTCCGTATGGCTGGTCATAATACAAATACGTTTCCTTGCAAAAAGGTCCTCATACCCGTCTTCTAGTACAACTAATTCTCCCCATTTAGACCCAATCTTTTGAAAAGTTGAACGAGACCAAGCGTAAACCTTGGTTTGAAAAAGACTCAGAACAACATCATCTAAATTCATGTTAGCATTAGCGGTTTCCATTTAAGCATCAATTACTTCCATTCTATGTAATATTAAATAACAATAGTGACAACAAAACAAAATAATAGAATCTCACGACAAGAAAAACAAAACAAACAGATAACTAAATGTCAAATTCAAATAAATACTTGGGATGTGAAAATGTGAAATTTTATGTTTGGTTTGATCCCATATCGAAGGTAGAGTGAAAGTGATAGGCTGTGGG
>BQNB010006619.1:0-96793 GCA_026074375.1 Tanacetum coccineum | reverse complement strand
ATTCTATAAATATAGTAAGTAATATTACTATATTTTTTCTCGGGTTCTAGGCAAAAGTTACTAATCTAGAATTATCGTGATAATAATAAAAGGGAAAAGTTGAGGGTTTTAATTGAAAAAACCTCTTAGGATAAATAACCTAGTTGCCCTTTTGTTATATTGGACCGCCTCTCTTTTTGTTTGCTGTGGAGATTCGTGTGTGTTCTCCTTGTGGCGTCCTGATACTGAGTCTATTTTTTTGACTCTTTGTTGTCTGGTGGTTTTCTCCACCGGTTGAGATGGCGATGGTGTTCGCTCTTCTTCTCCTTGATGTGTTCGTAACCACGGACTTAATTGATTGTGCGAAAACTTAGGGTTTTGCTAAGAATTGGGTTTTCCTGTTTGGATAATCTAGAATCAAAAATGATTCCTGTGGAGTGAATATTGAATCTTCAAAAGGTGTGTTTGTTCCTTTTGATTGTTTCTGGTATTTACCGCGTTTGTGATGACTTATTATCCAAATTCGTGGTTCTTGATTTCGTTTCGAATTTAAAGTTGCCTAATCTTCCCTTTTCTGGGGTTAATGATTTTTCCGGTTAAACTTATGGGTGAAACCCTTCGTTGCCGGTGATAAAAAAATCACTTTGGTGGCGTCGTTGGATTTGCCTGGAACGAAAAGACTGTTTAAAATATAAACACGAAAATGATCTTTGATTCGTGTTTTGATTTGTTAAAATAAGTGTTTTTCTGGAAAAATCTTGTGCGGCTTGATTCGAATATGAACACAGTTCTTATTGTATTTTCTGGCAAATGATGATTTTGGTTTAATTCGACCAAAGGCTCTGATGCCAATTGTTGGATCGATTCAAGGAATTAAAACGCAAAATATTTATTATATCAATTGCAATACAATTTCTATACAAACAAATTCTGTCATCATCTTTTTTGTTCTTACAGGATCCTAACTATTTATATAAAATGAAAGGGTACAAGTGAACCATTGTGTCGGTTCAGAAAATAACTGTCATTGACAGTTAATTAACTGTCATCCGACAGTTGGGTTGGGCTTTGTCCCGTTTGACCCGTTTGACCCATTCGTTTGGGATTACAGGAAAAGCTTGGGTTTGACCCAATATATATTGTGGGGGTGTTTGTATTGTTAGCGGGCTATTATATTGAGAGATTTTGTTTGTATTGAGCTTAGCCCGTTTAGTATTTATCATGCATTTACACTGTGACGTAAACTATTGTCTTACATGTATAACACAAAATCACGCCACACCCGATGAGCTGTCACAAGTTACGAATTTGCATCGTCGGGAGAGCTTTTTTGTGAGGTAAGTCCTGGTTCTGTCCTTCTGGTAATCTTACTCCATTACGAATTCGACTTGATTCTTCTCTTCGACGCATTCTCTGAAGAAGTGGTACTTTCTTGTCTTGTTTTCTTTATGAAACCCTCGGTTGTGTGACGTATACTTCCTCTTTAAATTCTCCAGGTAGAATGCAAATTTACATCAAGTGATTACTATCCCATTTATTGTTTACAGCTATGGCAGTAGTAGCAATTTTTCCATCCTAGCTACTGGTGCGAAGACTTCGTCAAAGTCTATGCCATAGTCTCTGTGTGTAGCCTTTTGCTACTGAGTCTATGCTTATGGCTTTGACAATATTTCCATTAGCATCCTTTTTTGTCGTAAATACCCATTTTAAGCCTATTGCTTTATGTCTTTGGGTAAAAGTGTGAACTCCCCCATGTATTGTGTTCTTATTGATGGAGTCTACATTCGACCTTGCATATGCTTTTGATCCATTTTTGATCGTTGATGCTCTTTGTAATCTAGGTTCGTCTTCACTAGTAGTAATTCCTCAGTGTTCTCGGATAGATCCATTAGTGTTCAAAACCTCTTACTGGTGTAGGGTCAAGTGTGATGGAGTGTTACGACTTGAAATTGAGTCATTGTTACTTTGATTGTAATATGGTGACGAGTGATGAGTGTAACTTGGGAATTTATTTCTGAAGATCGTGTAGAACGTGGGTGAAATGGGTGAGAAGTGTGTTGGAGATTTCTTGGTGATGCATAATCAACATTATTATTTGGAACTTCATTATCTTACCTACTAGTGGGTGACTTTCATGATCATAGGTTCAAGACTTCCTATTCGAATCTGTCCATTCTGGTTCGTTATCAAGTGTGCTCACCATGTAATCCTTCCAATCTCATGTTTTCATTCTCCTTAAACTTCACATCTCTACTAACACATATCATTTGTGATATTGGATCAAATAGACATATGCTTTTGATCCCTGGTTCGTTTCTAGTATACCATTTTAATACTTCTTCTGCCGTCGTATCTTCGTCAGATGCTGTGATGGTACCTTTGGCATATGCTATGCATCCGAAAATTCTTAAATTTCTAAATTTGGCCTTCTTTGTTTGATAGCTTCATATGAGTGATGTCGACTATGCTATTTGTAGGGACATTGTTAAGATTATTTATGGCATTTCTGACATTTCAGCCCAAAAATTTTGTGCATGCAGGTTGCTTTCATCTTAAAACATCTAGTTGTGGACATGATCTGTCCTATTTCCTCCTTTCAACAACTCCATTTTGTTGTGGCGAGTAAGGTGCATTTAATTGCCTGCTATACCGTTTTCCTTACAGTATTGCATGAATTCATTTGAAGTGAATTCTCCTCCTCGATCCGTTCTTAACATTTTTAGTGTTGTTCTTAGTTTCGTTTTCTATTGACTCTTCTAAACTCTTTGAAGTATCGAACATAAGCTTGATCTTTCGTATTAAGATGTATGCCCACATATATCATGAATGTCATCTACAAGCAAGAATAAGTAATTTCTTTCCAGAAGGTGTAGGTGGTGTGATTGGTCCACATAAATCTCCATATACTAAATCTAGAGGTGATGTAAGATCTAGGCTTAGCTTTGTCTTAGGAAATGGGCGCTCTACTATGTTTTCCATTAAACATACATCCCAAACTGATTTGTGTTTATTTTTAATGGCGGGTATTCCATGGACTAAATGTCTGTTGAGCCTTTTTTTTAATGATTCAAAAGTTCAGTGTCCTAATCTTTGCGTGCCATAAACCATAGTATCTTCCTTTAAGTTTGCTAATCAACATATCGGTGTACCTATCCTTAAAGTTTGCTTTGTAAAGTCTGATATTTGTCGAGTGACTTTCATGAAGATTTAATGATTCATGTCGTAAAGTCGTAGTTCGTCATCGTTCAGGACTACTTTTTACAACCAATTTCGGCTGAATTGTCCAAGGCTCAATAAGTTGCCTTTAAGTCAGGAACGTAATATACTTGTGATATGATTCTTTGTTTCCTATCATCACATTCGTATGACGATTGAACCTTTTCTTTTATTCTATGTATGAACCCATCTCGAAATCTTACATTACACCACTAACATCCTCATCTAGATCCTTAAAGGATCTCGAACTCGCGTTCATAGTGATACGAGCATCCAGTGTCTAAATACCATAGACTATCCATAGTTTGTCTCTTTAATCACACAATCATTTTTATGTACGAGACTTCTTTGCTCTCAACCTCTAGTATGGCCATTAACAAGGTTGGTTCCAAGTCGTCTTTCTTCAACAGGTTTAGATTGCTCGTTGGTATTTGTCCTTAAAGTACATTTAGGTGCAATGTGCCCTAATTCTTGCATTCATAGCATCGTAATTTGCTAGTATCATAATTCGTTTTCTTTGAAGTTATTTCTATTATAATTCCTATGAGAGTTTTCTTCTTTCCTCTCTTCTTAGAAATTCCATGGTTTCTTTCCTTGTAGAATTTGGTTTTCCGTCCGCGTCCTCTTCCTCTAAAATATTTTCCATTATTCTCATGTCGTTGAACATTAGTTTTATCACTGATGTTCACATCTTGTTGCCTTTCTTAAACTTAATCCTTTCATTCAAACAGTCTTAAGTCTCCATAGCTTCTTTCTTGAGTCATTTTTCGTCTCGATCCGAGATTGTTCTATTGACGCACTATTGCAAATACCATATCAGGTACGGGCGGGGTAAATTTGCGTACAAGTTCTTCATCTTCAATGGTATGCCCCTAGACTAGCGGCTTTTTACAAGCGGTAGTTATTTTAGTGGTAAATGCATCGATGTTTTCATTCGTTCTTTCATGTGTAGCATCTCAAACCAGATTTGAGAGTTTTGCAATCGTGTTGTTGTACCCTACTTGCTCCTATGTGCCAATTTCAAGGCATCCCAAATGCTTTTTGCAGTTTTGTGTTTAGTGGATTTGAAGTTGTTGTTCTTACTGGTAAGGCTTATAAAGGAAGCAATAGCATGTTTTTATCTTTTTTATTATCTAGCTTGGGTTTTTATCGTGGGATCATTGTTTCCCATAAACCGTTTGCTTCGAGGATAATTGCATTCGAATTGCCCATAGTGAGAAATTCGAGGTTTTTTTAAAATTGGACATCTGGAATTGTGGTGTACTTGATAGACTTACTATTTCCTTTTTCGAAGTATCTCCACCTCTTTGTCATATCTCTAAGCGACTAATAAAAACTCTTTCAAAAAAAATAGAATTCCTAACACTAAGTTGGTTAATTTATGGTTGAGTACTCATTTAGTGCCAAAGCCATCTAACTTAACGGGGGCTATTTTTTGTTCCCAAAAAAAACTACCCTTCGGATTATATTCTAAAATGAATACCCTAAGTTAATTACTTCTAAAAAATTACTCTATTAAATATATAATAATATACTATATTTTTTTCTTGGGTTCTAGGCAATAAGTTCCTAATCTAGAATTAATCGTGGTAACTTCGTATATAGCCTAAAACCTGATATCTATATAAAACAACTGAAAATGTTATATAGACAAAAATAAAAAAAGTTGGAAAAAGTATTGAGGGTTTTAAATTGCAAAACCTCTTCGGTTAATTAACCTAGTTCCCTTGTTGTTATAATTGGAACCCCTCGTCTTTTTTGCTGTGGAGATTCGTGTGTGTTCTCCTTGGTGGGTCCTGATACTGATTCTGTTCTTTGTGACTCTTAGTTGTCTAGTGGTTTCTCCATCCGGTTGAATGGCGATCGGTGTCGGCCGGTTACTTCTTATTTTTCTGTGTTTCGTGACCACGGTTCCACAATTGATCGTGCGAAAACTTAGGGTTTCGCTAAGAATTGGGTTTTCTGTTTTGGATATTCTAGAATCAAAAATATTCCTTTCGGAGTGAATATTGAATCTTCAAGAAGGTGTGTTGTTCCTTTGATTTTTTCGGTCAGTTACCAGCGTTGTGATGACTTATTATCCAAATTCCGTGGTTCTTGATTTCGTTTCAATTTAAAGTTGCCTTCATCTTCCCTTTTCTGGTTAATGATTTTTCCGGTTAAATTTTATTGGTGAAACCCTTCGTGCCTGGTGATAAAAAAAATCACTTTGGTGGCCGTCGTTTGATTTGCCTGAACGAAAAGCACTGTTTAAAATATAAACACGAAAATGATCTTTTGATACGTGTTTTGATTTTTAAATAATTGTTTTTTCTGGAAAAAATCTTGTGCGGCTTGATTCGAATATGAAACAGTTTCTTATTGTATTTCTGGCAAATATTGAAGTTTGGTTTAATTCGATCGAAGGCTCAGATGCCAATGTTGGATAATGATCGATTCAAGGAATTAAAACGCAAAAATATTATTATATCAATTGCAATACAATTTCTATACAAATACAAACAAATTCTGTCAATAACACCATCTTTTTGTCTACAGATCCTACTATTTATATAATATGATAGGGTACAATGTGAATTTTGGAAAATCACATGATGTTTTGTTAAGTTATTATATTATAAAGTTACCATTGTGTCGGTTCGAAAATAACTGTCATTGACAGTTAAGAAACTGTCATCCGACAGTTGGTTGGCTTTGTCCCGTTTGAACCCGTTTGAAAACCCTTCGTAGGGATTAACAGGAAAAGCTTGGTTTGACCCAATATATAGTGTGGGGGTGATTGTATTGTTAGCGGGCTATTATATTGAAGAATTTTGTTTAGTATGAGCTTAGCCCTTAATAATTTATCATGCATTTACCTGTACGTAAACTATTGTCTTACATGTATAACACTAAAACACGCGACATGCTAACGCCTTGTACAAAGAAATAGTTCGAAAGACAAGTTTAGATAAAAAAGTCGTGTAAGGTTTTTCTAGTAAAATACCTCACCAGTATGTGCTCAAATTTTCTTGTGAACACAGAATTTGACATTTTCTAAGGAAGACGAAAGATTTAGATTAAACAATATTCTTTTTTTGTTATTTCGTGTATTCATCTTATTTTTTTGCTATTAAAACACAAATGTTTCAAATTTTGACTTTTGTATCATGTAAAATGATAATTTTATTCTTTGAAATATGAAAAAAGTAAAGGTAAAATGGTCACAAAATATATACAAGCCAAAATTTAAAAAGTTTGTGTTATAATAAAAAAAAAATAAGATGACTTCTTGGAATAAAAAAAAATGACAAGTTTGATGATTTCCATGTCATTAACCCAACATTATTTCATTCTATAATTCAATAGATCGATCAAGTGTTAGCTCCCATATTTGTTTTTGAAATATTTGAATGATAATGCAATCTAATGATAGTTTCACTTGATAGTGTAATTCTAAATATGATTTTTAATGACTTAGAGAATGAATTATTACTACGTATTTCTTTCTTTAACTTTCAGAAAGTTTTCTTTTTACAAGACTCTGATATATATATGATGGTTTGTTATATGGTACGAAGAAGTCTTTGCTTTATATTTTTAATTTTCTACTACGTGAATGGTTTCCGATGACACAACAATTCGCACGTCACTCTAGAATAGTTATTAATGATCACATAAAAACCTCTCCTCATTTATGTATATATTTATTATTATTACACATGCATGTGGACATGTATATATGGACAGTTTTCCAACAAAAAATAACTCTACCCATTTTCTTCATGCATGTGTCCAAAAGTAGATCAAATAAAGACTTTTGACTCTGAATATACCGAACTTATTCAGGATTCACAAGTTCGATAAGGCTAGATGGCAATACCAGTGCCACATTAGCTTTATTTTACCATAACAACTACATAACCAACAATGTAATAAGGGGACCGATATCACCACTTAAATATACCACACTTGTACTTGTACCGATTAAATCACTCACACAACTCACTTTTGAGCCCACAAAACCTTTCGACGATTCGGTCTCAAAATCGACTGACTTGTGCCTTTTTCTGGGTTGAGAAGACGCGTCGCGAGCAGGGGGTGTAATGGTAGGATGTGTTCTCTTTGATGCCACATGCGCAATGGAATACGTTCTCTTCGGTGCCATTACACACAGTCTAAATTCTGAAGCCTTTAGGGGCCGTTTGATTCACATAATGTTTTTGAAGGAATTGTAATCTTTAGAAGGAATTGTAATTTGATGTAATTGTAATTCAATGAATTGGAATGTGTTGTAATTGTAATTGATAAAATCTGTGGATGTGTTTGGTTGACTCGCAACGTAATATAATTCAATTTTTTTTTACCAAAACTAAAAAAAATATAATAATAATTAAAATAAGGGTAAATTACACTGTTCATCCCCAAGGTTAGGCCCGATTGCGGATTCAGTCCCTAGATAACGGGGGTCGATGTCGTTAGTCCTTTTTTGTCACTGTTCTTACCCGTTTGGTCCCTCGAGCCCCGTTATACGTAACGGGTGTTAGTTTGACTTGTCAACGATAGGCAGTTTAGTAATTTTAAATTTTCGTCATTATTTCACTATTGGTCCCTCAGTAAATTTTTATTCGTTTTTTTTGTTTTTTCCAACAGGTGTTTTACTGTTGCTATTTTTTTTTCCTTTAGCAGTTGCACCATTGGTCCTTGACTCGTTTCTGTGTATTATAAATGATGGTTTGCAAATTATAAGACAAAAATTATAAAATGGTTCGTTGTGCGTGTGGTTTGAAAGCTGTGATTAGGACATCATGGACTAATCGGAATCCAGGTCGTCGTTTCTATGGTTGTCCTACACTTGTAAGTATGATCCGATCGAAAAATATGTAACAAATCATTTTGTTTGTATATTTACACATCCTTTTTCGAATCTTTTCATAGTCCAACCTGTGTCAACTTCCTCAGGTGGTATGATCTACCAATGTGTCAAAGGTCTGTTCAGATTATCCCAGGGTTGGTGCGGTCACGTAATGAGCTTGAAGAAATCCTTGCTATGGTTGAAGAAAAGCGACGCAAGTTGCTGACATTTTTCATCGTCAGCTGGGTTGTTTTTGGGTTTTATGTTTACTGTACAATGTGAATGTTTAAGGAATTTACTATTTTTGCTAGAAGACTGTAGGTAGGTAATGGGTTATGTGGCTGAATATGGTTTTGTGTTAGTTGATGGAATGAATATATTCGGTTGTTAGTCATATTATTGTGGATGAATGTGTTAATTTGTTTGACTTATAAAGTCTACTGGTATGATTTAGTGAAAGTCAATTGGGTCACTGGTATGATTTAGCAAAAGTAAAATAATCTGTATAACCATTTGCCATTAAGAACAACAACTGATCATGGATAATTCATACGCCTGCTTGTGGCAGCAGGCATGATTTCCTTTACATGCAATTGATTAGACTAGATAAATCCCAACTAAAGTAATTCATAACAAACATAAAGGAAGCCACTGCCTCAAACACTATGGCAGTTAACATTTGAAAGAAAGGATTGTGTTGACTTTTCTTGGATTCTTCCGTTAAAGAAGATGAAGATATTGTTGAAATGGTTTTGTAATTTTGAGTTTGTTTCTGCTTATTTTAAGAAAAAAAGAAGTCCTGACTTTATGATCGTTGCCCGTTGGTTGATAATAGTTTGAAGTGGTTTTGTTAGTGTTTTTTTCTTTACTTACGTCGTTGGTCCCTCAATGCGTTATATTGGCTTTCCATTTCCCACCAATTTCAGAAGGAATGTTCTACACGTTACTTGCACGCTTGGTCCTTGTAATAAGTGCATGATGTGATGTCACAGTTTAACCGCATTTACCATTCCAGTGAAGTAATTGCGTATTTTTGACACTTCTCTTGTGTAATCAATTAATATCCATATATTATTCACTTCCATATAAATCCACTTTGCATATCTGCCTTCAAATCCAAACTACACACATACATACCTTTACTTCCTAAACCCTTTCACTATTGCTGTTGCTCGTGGATTTGTTCATCTGGAGGAACTCATGCAGACCCAAAGGGAAGCTCAGCAAGCAAATGAACTTTCCAACTTAACGAGGCAGAGGCAGTTGCTTGCAAGTGTAAATTATAGGCGTGCGATAATACAAGAGCTTGAACGTTTGCCGGGAAATCTGGTGACCTGTAAGACGAGGGAGCACCTCAAGTGTATTCAGAAGGCTGTTTTCATTGAGGTGATTGAGCTAAAGAAGGAATTGCGCCTTCAGGTCCCTCCATAAGGATGTTTATTTTTGAAGAACTCTGTAAATGGGAGATGGTTGGCTTGTGAGGTTCTAATTTTTGGCTTTTGGTTTATATATCGTTAAATGTTTGTTTCTTTAAGTTTTTTCATGAATGTGTGATTGCAACTTTTGTTTGTTAATCATTTAATCATTTCACTATAATGTGTTGTTGGTATTGTAGTTGTTTTGTGGGTACGTGATACTGTTCATCCCTAAAGTGACACACGTTCACCCGTTTTGTCTAAACAAAAGACACTGTAATTATTCAATAAGCTGTTTGACCAATAAAAGTGTTAAACAAATCTAAAAAGATTGAAAAATCTTGGAAAAACTATTCAACCCTCCTTTCTAGTTTTCCACAATTGGCATCAAGAGCTAGGTTATCAAAGTTTTTAAAATAAATTATATTTAAAATCTTTAAACGATTATGGATTCGAAAAACTACAAAGAAGGTCAATCTATGCAACGACCACCTCTCTTCGAGGCAAATTGTTTTATATATTGGAAAAACCATTTTGAAACTTACGTGAAGTCTAAGGATATTGATCTTTGGTATATCATAGCTCATGGTAACTACAAACCTACCATCAAAGACAAGGATGGCAAGGATGTTGTTACACCATATGAAAAACTTGATGAAAATCAAAAGAAAATGCTTTCCAAAAATGATGAAGCTAAAATGGTTTTATACAATGCTTTACCTAAAAATGAATATGAAAGAATTTTCATGTGTGACACGGCTCAAAATATTTGGGATTCTTTAATAACTACTCATCAAGGTAACAAACAAGTTAAAGATAATAAAATAGATCTTTTTGTTCAAAAATATGAGGAGTTTACGATTACCGATGATGAAACCATTGATTGTGCCTTTTCTAGATTTAATACCATTATTACTTCTCTTAAAGCACTTGATGAATATTTTTCAAGTCGTAACCATGTTAGGAAATTCTTGAGGGCTCTTCCATCAAAATGGCGACCAAAGGTAACAGCGATAGAGGAATCCAAAGACTTGTCAAAGCTATCTCTAGACCCGAAACTTGTTAGGCAAACCCAAAGTCTATGAAATAGTCTGAAAAGGACTTGAGATTGCAAAGAACAAGATAGAAAAGTAACAATCTCTTTCCCACTCAAAGCAGACAAGTCTTAGTGATATGAACCATCTTCCTCGATAGCAATGATGAGGGAAATATGCAATGTCGTAAGGGAAAATCAAAGAAATCTTAAAAAGAAGCAAGTTTGTCCGACAACCCTATGACGACAAAAAGAACTTCCGAAAAATCAAGGAAGATAAAAAGGAAGATAAGATGCTCAAGTGTGAGTGATCCCAAATCACTTCATTTATTGATTGCCTCCAAAAACATTTCGCCGATGATCAAAAGGCATTCGTTGCAGAAGTTGGAAGCAAAAAGTGGAGTATGACTCAAAGAAAGAAGAGATTTGTCTCATGGCTCACTCAAACGAGGTATTATCCGATGATCCTTACTATAGTAGCTCATCTTTAGATAACGAATCTAGGGAAAATGAGTATGACAAACTTGGCCAAATTAGTCTTAGAATTATCAACAAAAACAAACATCTAAAGACTAAAAATGGATTGCTCAAGAAGACCATTAACGAACTTAAAACCAAGCTAGACGTATTAGAAAAAGGTAAAGAAACTAGTAGCCATTATGATGCTTGTAATGAACTTAGATTAGAAAGTTTAACTCTCTAACATAAAACTAGCTAAATTTCGAGAATAGTAGTTCATTTTACAAAAATGTCAAATGCAAAAACCGTCAAAATACAGAGTGGTCGGATTATGATACACAGAGACTATAGCTTCCCTAAAACAACTAAAAATCAAAACTAGGTTACACCTTAAAAAGCTCTTTGTAGAACCGGCTTGCCGGTGCCATTCATCAACAGCACCGGCCAGTTCAAACGAACAGCACCGGTTGTCTGACGACAGTGCAGAAAAAGGAAAAGAATTAGAAACCACTGTAGTTAAACAAAATGACTCCATTCTAATTACCAAAAAGTCTATTTTAGGTGCACCAAAAGGTAACAAACTACCACCAATTCTAAAACTTGGTCAAGGACATGGAAAAAGTAAAATCCAAACGCCCCATAAAATGACCCATAGGAGACCTAGTAGCCTATACCCCAAAAGCGATTATCGCCAAGTAAATTAGAACTATGAAACACAACATGAACAACAATTCCAACCTCCTATGTATAATCAATGGTGTCCTTTTCCTCCATTTCCATACATGGGACAACCAAACGGTATGTATAACACTAACAGACCCATGAGATATTGGGGACCAAATGCTTGAGTTGTTTTATGCATCTAGGTACGTCAAAAGGTGAAACTTGACCCGGATGAATAGATCCAAGATAGCGGTTGTACTAGGCATATGACGGGAAACAAAGATCTCTTCTCATCCTATAAACCTTTTGATGGAGGTAACGTGTTGTTTGGTAGTAACACTAAAAGCAAGATCATCGGCAAAGGTACGATTTCTCATAACTCCCTCACCATCAATGATGTTAGTCACGTAGAAAATCTTAGTTTTAATCTTCTTAGCATAGGTCAAATTTGCGATAAAAAGTGCAATGTACTATTTAGTGAAACCGGTAGCAAAATAATTAAAAACGGCATAACCTTAGGAAAAGGAATTAGGAAAAATGGCCTTTACATTATGAAAATGGGGAACTCACCAAAAGACGCCCTTTGTCTAACCTCTATAGATGATACTTCGACCTTATGGCATCGAAGATTGGGTCACGCCAATATGCGACTTATACAATCGCTATCATCTAAAGAACTTGTTAGAAACTTACCAAAACTAAAGTTTGAAAAACATTTTTGCGACGCTTGCAACGTTGGAAAACAAGTACATGAAAGCCATAAGGCTAAAAACATGGTTTCTACTTCTAAATGTCTAGAACTTTTGCATATGGACTTGTTTGGTCCGTCGGCCGTTCAAAGTTACGGAGGCAACTTCTACACTTTGGTCATTGTTGACGACTATTCAAGGTACACTTGGACAAGATTTTTAAAACATAAAAATGAAGCTTTTGATCATTTTGAAATTCTAAGTAAAAAGATTCAAAATCAAAAGGGTTGCCCCATTATTTCAATCCGTACGGATCATGGTCGGGAATTTGATAATGAAGTACAATTCGGAGCTTTTTATGATGCTAATGGCATTACTCATAACTTTTCGGCTCCACGTACTCCACAATCAAATGGGGTAGTAGAACGTAAGAATAGAACACTACAAGAAATGAGTAGAACATTGTTAAATGAACAATCAATTCCTCAAAAATTTTGGTGTAATGCCGTTGACACCTCCACCTACATTCTAAATAGGATTCTTATTAGACCTTTCCTCGGAAAAGCTCCTTATGAGCTTTTCAAAGGAAGAAAGCCCAACTTAGAATACTTCAAAGTTTTTGGTTGTAAATGTTTCATTTTAAATACCAAAGACTGCCTTACCAAATTCGACCCTAAATAGACCGAAGGTATTTTCTTAGGATATTCCCCTAATAGTAAAGCTTATGTAGTTCTAAATAAAGAAACCATGAAAGTCGAAGAATCTCTCAATGTCAAGTTTGATGAAACTCCTCCTCCTAATTCTCCTCCTTTAGTCGATGATAAATTACTAGAAGTCGACATCATAGAAAACCAACGCAACTTCTTCTGCTTTGTCTCTTCTATAGAACCTAAAAACATTAAAGAAGTTATACAAGACGAAAGTTGGACTATGGCTATGCAAGAAGAGTTAACTCAATTTAAAACAAATGACATTTGGTGTCTTGTTCCTCCTCCCAAAAATCAAACTATCATCGGTACAAAATGGGTCTTTAAAAAACAAACTTGACAAAAATGGTGTCGTATCTAGAAACAAAGCAAGACTTGTTGCATAAGGATACAATCAACAAGAAGGAATAGACTTCGATGAAACCTATGCCCCGGTGGCAAGATTAGAATCTATAAGAATCCTTCTTGCGTATGCTTGTGCTTATGACTTTAAACTCTTTCAAATGGATGTCAAAGAAACAAACCGCCTTAGCTATCTCAACCACTGAAGCCGAATACGTGTCCGCCAAAAAAGCTTGTCAACAAGCCTTATGGATGAAACAAGCTCTAGTAGATTATGAAGTTAAATTAAATGACGTACCTGTTCTTTGTGACAATAAAGGAGCCATAGATTTAAGCAAAAATCCCGTTCTTCACTCTCGCACTAAACATATAGAAATCCGTCATCATTTTCTCCGTGATAACATTCAAAAGGGTAATATCTCTATCGAAAAGGTTGCATCCGAAGATAATATTGCTGACATTCTAACCAAACCACTTAAAAGAGAACCCTTCAATCTTCTTCGACTCAGCCTTGGATTAATGGAACCAAACTCTTAAAACCTTTCTCCTAAGGTCTTTCTCATTTGTGTCAATTCATTCTCTTACTACATTGTTTAATACAAATAAAAACGTTTTTGTATAACTTGTCTCGTGAACGTATACAAAGAAACACATGGTCAATATGTTGTTTCAAACACGTTCATTGTAGCCACATTAAAATGAGGCTTAGGGTTTTTCTCTATAAATAAAACAATTTTTTTTTCTGTCATCGAGTCGAGAAAAACTACACCTCTAACATATCAAAGTTTTACTCAAAAACTTACTACAAAAATTCTGTCTGCCCGTCGGCCGGGGCCATTCAAATTTCAAGCCGGTTCCCTTTTCAGAATAGCACCAACAGAACCGACAGACATGTTCTCTGGTATTAAAATACGAATTTTTCAAATTCAAATTCAAATTCAAACTTTCCCTCCTTGTCACATCACTTAGACTCTAAATATAGAAGTTGACCTTAGCCATAATCTAATCATTAGATTTTAACTAAGTTAACAAGCAAAACATTTAAGTCTAACTCAAATAGTGAACAATTCTTGCCTATCTTCCTCTATACAGAGTGCACAATTCTTGGCCATCTTCTTCACTCCTACCTCTTGTGTCTTTCCTTTCTTCACAATGCCTAAAGAGAACAAAACTAATCTAAAACGAACCGCAAGAATTAGTGTTAGGCCATGTTGCTTTGTCAATCCAAGAACTTCTCCTCTATATCAACAATTCTCTCCACTATCGGACTACACATCGGGAGCTCCACCAACTTCTCCAATAATCTCTCCACCACTATCTCCAATAAAAATTAACTCCATCGAAAATTGCTTGCTTACTCCTAAGTCAACTCCTCCTCCATTGACTACGCCACCACCCGCTCCTACTCAACCATCCAAGCTCACCTCACCGGTAGCTATTAAACTTGATCCCAGTGAACTCTTATTCTCTACTCCACCATCTCAACTCTTACCTCTTCCGCCATTGGAAACCAACAACCCTCTTTCCTTGCTCACTCATGAGATGTATTGTAAACATTGCCAAAGAACTTAAGTCTTGGTCCAAAACCTCTAAGGAGAAATGAGATTCATTCTCAACCACATTCTCGACCGCCTAAATGTCATAACGCACAACATCTAATAATAAGACTTAAGTAGTAGAACAAAATAATAATAAACTCTCTACCTTTTCCCCTCGTCCAAACTTCAGGATAGAACCAACACCTCCTCCAGACTACCTCCACATTGCTGTGTCTCAACTCATCCCCTTCTCATAACACCCTATCCTCTTTCGCCATTGGGACCCCATCAAAAACCCTTTCCCTTGCTCACTCAGAGATGTATTATGATATTGCCAAAGGACTAAAGTCTTGGTGTCACCTACAAGGAGAAAATGAGATTCATTCTAATCCAATTCTCGACCGCACTAAATGTCATAACATACAACATTAATAATAAGTACTTAAGTGTAGAACATAATTATTAGAATTCATTAGGGACTTTTGTTAAGAAATCTCTATGTCACTTAGTGCCAATGTCTTTATGATTGTCTCTAATTAAAAATTTAGATGTGTTATTATTGTATCTTTTACCATTTCTAAATGATAGATTTAAATTTGGAGGACTTTGATTTTTTTAAAGTCGGCCGGTGCCATTATCTAACGAACCGGTGCCTTTATAGGTCAACTACGGCTAGCACGGTACTCCAGAGGAATGTTCTATTTCTTTAGGACCTCTCTAACTTTTCTTTGTAGGTACTCACAAGCAAGAGTGGGCATATTTCTCTTTGTTTCTACATTATTTGATTTTGTAGCATTCATCATGGAGATTTCTAGTCTTGGACATTATCTCTACATTTCTCATTACATTAGCTTTCCATTTTTGTTTAGACTCAAATAGGAGGGAGAAAGTAACAAGGTTTTGTAATTACATTGTACTAATCATCCATTCTTTGTTTTGTGGCATCAACAAAAAGGGGGAGATTGTTAATACAATAAACCGGTTTTAAACAAAATGTTTTACACATCAAGATGATAGACTAAAGATTTATTAATGAGAAAAACATAACAAAACCTCTTTATTATCTCACATAACAATGATTTTTTACTATCTCCCATCTTTGTAGAAAAAGCTATGCAATGATTTCTTTACTATCTTTCTCTTCCTTGTAGGAAAAAGACGCATGCAACTTAAAAATCATATAAGTGTGTCTTTAAAACCCTAACGCTTTACACAAAATCATCTTATACATATGTTTATCATTTAGTTAAATAATCAATGCACTAAATCCAAGGAAAATTATCATAAGATTAAAAAGAGATTTCAAGATTTTGCAATCAAAAATTCGATTTTGTTACTGTATTTATGGTGCCTTAGTTTTGCAAGTCGGTGCCCTTAGTCAACTGCACGGAAGAAAAAACGGCCTACTGTAAATTTTTTGGCTATATATACACAAGCAATTTCTCATGGTTTCCTCACCTTTTCATCTAATCAACTGATCTCTCTCTCTATAGCATCTTTCTTTTAATTCTTGTGTAGGTAATTCCTTCAAGAATAGGAATTGCCAATACGCGGAAAGTTTTGAAGCACGACATCAAAGTGTACTGATCTTTATTTCTTTTCTACTTCTTTTAAACAATCATCTTTGCTGTGATTAATTGTTGTATTGTTAGTTTTACATCAAGTGTGTTGGTGTTATCATCGATTATCTGTGTGTGAGAAATTCGGTGATTATCTTTGTAACTATAGAAGCTGTAATCGTTGTGAAGGCTTCTTCGCCAAGTGAAAGTAGCTCGGTGATAGTGTTTAACAAATCTCGAGTAGGTGACTCGGGGCAGTGGGGGGGATGGTTAGGGGGGCAAGGAAGATGTCCTTGTAGCCGAACCATTATAAATACTTGTGTCCGGTTGATCTCATTCTATATCCTCTATCTTTTCTTTTACTCTTACATCTCTTCTTAATATGTCATCATCAATATCTAGATCACTTCACCAAAAGTTTCAAAGTGTTAAAACAAATTAAAAAGATTGAAAAAACGTGGCATAAACTATTCAACCCCCTTCTAGTTTTCCACACCTTGTTATTAATTGATTGGATCTTGTTGTTTGTGACAGATTTAATGAGTCTAATTGATTATAGTTTATAATTCTTATTTCCTATTGCTTCTTGTGATGGATGTGCACGTTAGGTCTTAGTAAACTTGCTTTCTGTCTATAATTGTTGTTGATATGTCTAGGGAAACGTGATTGTGTAGAAAGGATACCATCAGGTAATAGTCTTTTACTACCTTGCCCACTAATATGGTTGATCCACTCTTAATATATTTCACATGCACTTAGTATACTCTTAGAGGTCGTGTAATAGTCTTCATACTACCTTGCATGTCTCTTCTTTTAATTCTTGTGTAGGTAATTCACTTCAAGAAAGGAATTGCCAAATACGCAAAAGTTTCAAGCACGCATCAAAAGTGTCTTGATCTTGATTCATCTTCTTACTTCTTTTAAACGATCATCTTGCTGTGATTAATTGTTGTATTGTTAGTTATACATCAAGTGTAGTTGTGTTTTATCATGATTCTCGTGTGTGGAAATTCGGTGATTATCTTTCGTATAAATATAGAAGTGTACCATCGTTGTGAAGTCTTCATCGCACGTGAAAGGAAGCTCGCGTGGACTAGTGTTTAACAAACTCTCGAGTAGGTGACTCGGGGAGTGGAGTAGGGCAAGGAAGATGTCCTTGTAGCCGAACCACTATAAATACTTGTGTCCCGGTGATCTCTTTCTATACTCTATCTTTTCTTTACTCTTACATCTCTTACTTCTTAATTGTCAAACATCAATATCTAGATCACTTCACAAAAAGTTTCAAAAGTGTTAAACAAATCTAAAAAGATTGAAAAATCTTGGAAAAACTATTCAACCCCCCTTCTAGTTTTCCACACCTTGTCATTAATTGATTGGATCTTGTTGTTTGTGACAGATTTAATGAGTCTAATTGATTATAGTTTATAATTCTTATTTCTTATTGCTTCTTGTGATGGATGTGCACGTTAGGTCTTAGTAAACCAGCTTTCTGTCTATAATTGCTGTTGATATGTCTAGGGAAACGTGATTGTGTAGAAAGGATACCATCGGGTAATAGTCTTTTACTACCTTGCCCCCTAATATGGTTGATCCACTCTTAATATATTTCACATGCACTTAGTATACTCCTAGGGGCCGTGTAATAGTCTTCATACTACCTTGCATGTGCGTTGCTCTAGCGGCATACTAAGTAGACGGCGGGTTCGTGTAATTCGTTCATGACTTAGGAAATAATTACACATTACATCTCAAGTGTGACAAAGCAATAGGTAGAATTGGATAGCTAGCAAGGAGTAGTGCATCCCAAGTGAATACGCTTCGTTGTATAATTGTCTCCTCATTAGATTAGATTAAAAGTAGAACTAGTTAATACAAACCAACTCTCAAAACCATAAGTTTACTTGCTTTCTATAAAACACAAAAATACAAAAATAATCTTCCTTCAACCTTTAGACCTTAGTGAACATTCGATCCGGCCTTCACAGTACTATTCCCCTAGAGAACGATAACAACCCCCGAGCCTTGCCTATACTACGCTACAACGATTAGGTACACTGCCTAGGGAGTTGTAAAACTTCTTGTAGAAGTCCTACGACGACCGCACATCAAAGACCAAAACGCACCATTTCACTATTAAATGCGGTCGTTTGCTTCGCTATTGTATAAAAAGCAATGTTTCAAAAAACGCTAGGCGCTAGTCGGGCGGTCGGCCACTTTCGAGGCGGAATTCGCCTAGGCGGATTGGAATTTTATATATATATATTTTTAATATTTTTGATATTTATTTAATATAAATATTGCATAGTTTACATATTTTTTATTAAATTAATTAGTTTTCCTACATTCTTAGTTATATATCTTAAATATATATTGTAAAAATTTACATTATGTGTGGTTTTGGTTAAGTTTTAACTAAAGCACATCAAGTTATTTATTGGGCCTATGGTGTAAGCTAGTTATTGGGCTCAAAAAACAATTAAAAACCATATAAATTATTAGGTTAGCTTCATATTGAAAATACCGCCTCCTTTCTTCTCCTTTCATCTTCTTCCTCCTTTTTTACAATTTCTCCACTGGAAAACACCACAATAACCAGAAAATCGAACCACCAAAAATCAACCCATTTATTGACCGGCGTTGACCTAGGCGGCCAATTTGACCGATTTGACATGCCTAGGCGGATGTTTGACCGCCTTTTGACCTTTCCGCCTAATTTGGCCGATTTACCCTAAATCGGGGCTGTCTATGCCCGCCTAGCGTCTAGGCGCCACCTAGACCGCTTTTTACAACACCGATTAAAAATGATAATTTATACTTAGATTATATATAGTTTCATAGTTTGGTTCATTCTCATTGAACTCATAATATAAAAGGTACAAAACTTGTAAAATTCTTTATAACAAAGAAAAAACAAAATAAAATTATCATTTCAACCTTTTCTCTCTCAATTCGCTGCAACCTAAAAAACAAATAAACAAAACCACACATCAAAAACACATATTTAAACATTTAAAATACAAAAGAAAAAACAAAAAACAAAAAACCTCATTTTCTCCCCTCCAATGCTTTGGCTTGGGGCTTAACATCGTGAGGACCCAGCGTGGTAACGCCATAATGGCACGATACCACATAACTCAATAACACCGCCACATCAGCGCCTTATCATCTTTAACTCAATAACATTAACACCCAAAAAAAACCCTGCAATCATAACATCATATTAACATCACTTTTGGGACCCACCTTTTTTTTAATTTTTTTATTTAATCACATAAACACACACAAACCCACACAAACCCACGTTAGTTTGCAAGTTGGTTGGTTGACTTGGCCATCAACACCGACCTTAACTTGGAAGGGTGGTGTCATAACTTGGAAATAACATAAGCCACATCATCATAACACCCCATTTCAAGTTATGGGGTACCACAGGCTCTAGATTGGGCCTCCTCCCGTTACGATGTCTCGTGCTCTTAGAATCTATACTACTTAAAGATTCAATACAATAATTTAATGTGCAAGCTTCGTGTTTTGTAACCCACGCTGTGAAAGCTATACATAAATAAATTGTTATCATCAAATGTATAGTAAACTCAAACGTCACCATATTTAAATTTCAGTCAACAAATCAATGTTCATATTAATAAAAATCAATGTTCATATTAATAGCAGACTCTTGAAATCTTTAAAGTATATAAGATACACATAACGTCACCACAACCATCGTCACCTACGCCAGACGTCACCACAGCCGTCGTCACCACCGCCGGTCGTCAACAGCCCGTTCGTCACTGTTGTCGTACGTCCCATAGCCGGTTGTTACCACCGAAAGCAACACCCACCAAAAGAGTTTTCAAGTTTTGAGGTATGTTTTAAGGGTTTTTGAAATATACTTTTCAATTATAAATTTATAAGTTTTATGTGTAGATCTATAGGTTTTATGTGTAGATCTATGATTTTTATTTGTAAATCTATAAGTTTTATATGTACTATGTAGATCTATGATTTTTATTTCTAAATCTATAAGTTTTATGTGTAGATCTATAAGTTTTATTAATTTTTTTTTCTTTTTTCAAACAGCCGCCACTTACCCAGGAAAAGTCACCGCCTGTGTCATCGGATACTTCGTTACTCGCTGGAAAGCCGTGGTTGCTGACTTCGTCGATATCGCGGAAAAAAAAAACCTGGCGCGCTGTACTTGCCGGAAAAAAATCGCACCGCGTGAAATGCTGACTCGCAAAATTGTATGGTTTATCTTTTAAGTTGCTGATATTTGTTATAAAATCTATAGTAATATATTGACAACTTTTTTTAGTCGATGCCGGAATTTTGCCTTAGCCACCGTCGAAATCATCCCTTTCACATGCCAGAATCTGTCGTGCGTCAACCGAAAACTGCTTCTGTGGCTGGAATATGTGTAGTTTCTTTATGAACTTTGTTGTAAATTTTGCTTTAAAGTTATGTTATAAGTTGTCTAAGTATATGCAAGTTTTGTTATAAGTTTTTTTTAAAGTTAGTTATTGGGTTTAGTGTAGATTATTTTAGATATTTGGTAAAAATAATTTTTTTTAACTTTGTTTTAGTTTCTTGATAAATAAATTGTTACTGTAGTTCAGTTGTAGATAAACTTGGTGGATAAATGTTTTGCAACTTTCTTTTAGTATGTTGAACTATGATAGTTTCTTTATGAACTTTTAGTATGTGGAATATGTGTAGTTTCTTTATGAACTTTGTTGTAAATTTTGCTTTAAAGTTATGTTATAAGTTGTCTAAGTATATGCAAGTTTTGTTATAAGTTTCTATAAAGTTAGCTTATTGGTTAGTGTAGATCACTTTTAGTATTTCGGTGAATAATTTTTTTTAATTTTGTTTTAGTTTCTTGATAAATAAATTGTTACTGTATATCAGTTGTTGATAAACTTGGTGGATAAATGTTTTGCAACTTTCTTTTAGTATGTTGAACTATGATAGGATTCCGATCAAGTCAAGACTTTTATTATTGTTTATTATTTGTCACTTTCTGTTTGAAACATTGAGAAATTTGCAATATCAAATTCAAACTAATTCAAAGCTCTTAAGACATGAAAAATTTTAAAACGGTAATCAAGAATTTAAAATTATGATAGCTTATAAATTTTGATGGAGAGGACATAAAGTAAAATTTATAGAAAGATGAGAGCACTAAGAAGTGCAACCAAATGGTCGTCTCAGAGTTCCTCTCACAATGTCATGATTCTATGACTAAATACGAGCAATGTGCCACTCATGTACCGATAGGTGCAACTCATGGTATGCATAATACATGTAATAAGCCAGTGAAATAATTGTACACAAGATGAAGGATATTATACTATTCGATAAATATTATATGCACAATGATTGTTGTATGCACTAAGTTGAACGCCGAGTATGTGATCATGTTTAGTTATTATAATTTTAATGGAGTTATATCTTTCAAATAAGTTATATATGATGATCTTAGCCAAAAAGGTCGAGAACGAGAAGAAAGATATTGGCCGGGCAATCTGATCTGTTATGTATTTGCATAAAAGCAATACCGACTCAAAACCACACAATTTGCATTTTGCATAGTAATTCAATATTTTCAAAAGGTTGAACATTGATAATTTATTGAAGAACAACAAATTCAAAGCATGCAAAAAGGTTGGGTTTTGGCAAAACAACATTAGTTTAGTTTTTTTTATCGGAAAACAAAAGCCGTGCATCGCACGGGTCGTAATACCTCGTATTGACATAATCTAAAACCACTTGCTACTACAATATCCTACAATATCCGTTATGGACAATTATCAATGAATAGTAATTTGACACTCGAAAAAGGGAAATATATATAACTAACATTTGATTTCGATCGGACAAAATGTTTTCTTATAACCAATTGTAATAAAAATACATGTTTTAAGACATTTTTTTAAAGTTGTTAGCGAAACCGTTAAATAATATAACATGAATATTTTTTTTTACAAAATAAGAAAATTCTACTTATTTATAATCCCAAACACCCCCCTTAAAAAATATTTATTCGCTTTGAGCACACGACGAATAAATTCTAGTTCCTTCCGTGAAGTAAAGAAAGTGTTGTTGAAACATTGGAAAAGAAAAGCTGCAATCAGCATTTTTGAGTTAATTGGAAAAATCAATGGCGTGTATGCATGATCACAGTTGCGAAGACAATGATTGTTCATCTGATTGGTCTCTTTACAAACACATTGATATCCCCAAGGTTCCCTCCCTTCTTCACTTGTTTCGTTTTTCTTGCTTCAAAATTAAGCATAATGTTTTTTTTTCTCTTTCTTTCTGCTATGCTTATAAACAGTATCCTATTACAAGGTGGGTGAAATCAAGTGTTACGAGTATTCTTTCTTTCATTTAGATTAAGAAAAGCAAATACCCTCCCTCCCCTCAAGTGCTTATTTTTAGATACCTTTTACTTACTTACTTATTTATAACCAACAAATATAATAACTTTAGTTTAGGGCGAGTATTTGACTCAGATGTACCGCGCTAACCTCCGACCCTTACCTCTTGTGAGGAAGTCGAGTGCCTTACCACTAGGCCGTTTGGTGGTGGTTTAATTCTGGGATAACTATGTTGTAACCTGCTTAGCTTATTTTCATCCCAAACTTAGCAGATAGCAGGAGCACTTTGTTTTATCTAAAGGGGTGTTGTTTAAGCTTAGGCTTATGTTTCATAACTCCTATTTTTTAGCTTGTTTTCTGACTTAGGAACTTATATCAGCTTATTATGTCATAAAAACTTATATGAGCCAAATAATTTCAGAATTACCTGAAAAAATTGAGCTTATGAAATATAAGCCGAAAACAGATAAGCTCGTAAGCTTAAACAAACTCCCCCTAAATGCTCCAAGCTACTTATTCTTAGAAATAAGTACAGAAGCAAATAAGCGATCCTAGACACCCTTTTAGCTTCATTTCGACGTATGAAATTTAAGTTATAGTAACATATTCCATTTTTTAGGGTGTAGTTGGAAACGGATGGATGATTATTGTTGTTTTTGTGTGATCAATATGTTATTCTTACAACTCACAAGTATGTTCAGTCGAGTTGTTTAATAAAAGTAGCATTGTGTATTTTCTGCTTGCTGGTACGAATTTATCGGTACTTATAGTTGAAACTTATGTTGTTTTGATTGTATTATAAAGGTGTCCGCGTTGAATGAGGCTGTTACTGGAAGTGTCAAATCAGTTTTCAAAGCTTGGGAGCAGCGTCTAAGTTCTTCAGAGGTAATTGTTCTTTAAATACATGCAAATTGTCATTTCTGTTGCTTTTGTGTTCGCTGCTTGTCCTGAACTGGAAATTATGTTCTGAAGAAAAGAAACAAAAAGAAATAGAATAATATACAAATGTGGTTTAGATATGTCTGCGATTTCTAGTTTTTAAGTGTTTGCTACTCCCTAATAGCACATTACGCATCAGGAGATAGTTAACATCTTGTTGATCTAGGAGATTAAGAATACCACGATGAATTTGATTAAAATTGCTGTAGCTGGTACCGACGCAACCAGTGATGACGGTATATTATTGAAGTTGTAGCTGGTGCGTACGGTCCCAATTCTGCAATTTTCACTGCAACACTTACCATTTTATCAGTTAACATTCTGTATTTCAGAGGACCAAAATGCACTCCATTCCCTCAGCTTGCTCAATACCAACACCCTTCTAAGGCTGAAATTCCACATGACATTATACAAGTCATCTATCATAAGGTCAGGACACCACATATCAGACCTTAACTGACCCAAATAATACTGCAGCTTACACATATGAACATTCCTGTAAACTTTAATCCAGATAGGACCCAAACTAGTATTCCCATATTGCCTACAATCCCAACCAGAGTAGAAGATCATTAACTCTTTCTCTTGTATGGCTTGAATATTCCAATCAAACCTTAATTCAAAAAAATCAGGAAACCCAATATTAAACTTTTTGAATGACTACAAATTCATATCTTTTACTTTTGAACTCGCAACTGAATCTTCCATATCCTCGCAACCTTGCTACCTGCATCAGATTGCTTAACATTAAGAATCATAAGTTTGAGTTTAAGAGTGTCCACAATTGCTGCATACACCATTTCAGGAGTTCTCTTAGTGTCTTTAAACAGTCTAAAGTTTTTTTCCTGGCAAGAAAAGTACAGTGCTGCAGCAAAGCCTAACCTTCTAATCACACTCCAAATACTATATCAACACGTTTTAGTAGTGAGATCGTGTACTATGCTTGTCTAGTCAGTAGTTAAACCATCCAAGCTTAGCATTTTTAAACAATTGCTACTGGTGCATCTTAGGCGTTTGGCATAAGGATAACTTCGGGTGAACACTGTTATTGAGATGTCTAGCAAGGAGAAAATAAATTATAGAAGTTGTAACATGTAACAAACATGAAACTGCAATTTAAGATTAGACACTTTATCCATGCAATGCCTGAGTTTGGTCATGTAGATTGTCATACCTTGAAAGTTGAAAATGGTGTACACCCTAACTTTTTTGAAGTTCGTTGGGAAAAGTTGAGGGTTTTTATAAGAATGAATGGTTTGTAGGGCATTGATCTAAATATCTAAACAAAGAGCAAGATATGGGAAAAACTTTTTTTCTTAGAATTAAATCTGGTAACGGCTAGTATAAGCCCTAGTGCAGCAGTGCTTAACAGCATTTCGTTTCAGTCTTTTGATACGCTACTTTTAACTTAATCTAATACAGTAGATATTTACTTTCTTAACTTAAACATCATGGATCCGAATGGAGAAATTGGAATGTAGTAAAACCTTAGCCAAAATGTGACAGTGTAGACCTGAGTTTGCAAGTGGCCTAAGCTACAGTTGTATGGACTACCTACACACTCTAATTAAAAATTTTGTATCCAAATTTTTTTCTGTTACACTTGGCATATTTATGTGGCTGAAGTGAAATAAAAAACGAGCAAAGTTGTGAAAACAAAACCGTGTATTCGCAAAATGAGATATGGTTTTGCAATTAGCAAAACCACCCAATTACAATCAACATTAGACTATTCATGCACTTTTATAAATTATTTATATTCATTGTTAAGCAAGCAGTTGTTGACAATCTTAGGATACAAAATCTTGTTTTTCTGCAGAATTATCGTCAAATGTTTCATGGACTATATAGTAGTGGTACCTATTTTCTGTGCTTTTCAACCACATTTACTCTCTAACACCTATTCTAGATTCTAATGAATTTCAGAAATGTGCATTGTTTTTCTCGAAGTAAATACTGAAGATAACTATATGGGTGCTTTAGGCAACTTTGAGATTCGAAAAAAAAGTGTGACGCTACTGATACAATGACTTTGGGTTCGTGGTTAAATGCTCACTTGAAGTGCTGAATGTTTTCCTGCATCAGCAATTTACTGATAATTACTGGGTCATTGAATGTACGGATAATGCATATATGCTTCAACTCAAATCAAGTTCAGTCCACTCTTTGATAATGGGCTATATATTTTATCTAATCATGTGAAAGATTACCGTAGTAAATAGTATCATTAGCTTTTAACTTTACCACGATGAAAAATACCAGGGTAGACAAAGAATTTCTAATGTTCCAGGTAGACAGCTTGCGAGTTTATATTTTCTTATTGTGTTCTGGTCTGTGTGCTTTCCCTGCAAGGCTGCAAGCCCTGCTTTTCTTATTTTAATGGCTTGTTAACTATGTATTCAACGATTCCTATCAGTGCGATCATCGTATAGTGTTTCTACCTAAATGTGATTATTAATTTTCTTTCTTGGTACAGGGTTCCTTGGAAAGCAATGAGGGTGATCCTGAGTTAATTGTTTTTATTCCGTAAGTGTACTACATTGTTTCATTTCTCATGTTAAGTTACAGCAAGTCAGCAACTTTATTTTAGTTGGTTTGTTACTTGTTCATGTGTTGTTGTATCCTCGTTCTTCCATTGTCTTTGTAGAGATCTTATGATTGGGTCTTATTTAAGTTGCAGTTTATGCATCTAAGCACCTCGCAGACTGAAAAGTCATTTACTCGTGCTTTTTACAATACAGTTTCATTGGTGGTTGTATTTAAGTATAAGAGTAGCTAGAGAACATATACCTGCCAAGCTTTTAAGAGATCTCATGTTAGTAGCATAGCTATCAACCATGTTCTGCACATGTAGTCAATTTGATACCATATAGATTGTATTAGTACGTTGTCTTGTTAATGATCTGATAGCTGCGATTGAGTACATTGGATGAAGTTTAACTTGAGCTACGAAGCAGAGGTGCTTCTCTTTGTTGCTAAATGTATAGGTGCACTGAGGTGTCATCAATGACGTGTTGACCATTCTCCTAATCGTTGACAGTGAATTCATGTGGAATTGAGGATATGAAATTTGCGATGCACACAAAGGAGGTCTAATCCTTTTACCCGAAATTGATACGATAGTTTAAGAGTTGCAAATTCAGAAGCAAAACTGAATCCCAAAATTTGAACTGAGTTTATAATCTAGAAAGGATAAAGAGGCCACACAATAAGTTATTTTTAAATAGCGTGGACTTGTGTAGATACCACTTGAAACGTAAAAAAACATCGATATGTAGGTTCTACTTCTACTGTGTATTGTCTTGCATATTTGATGTAGAAACCATGAACAACTTTTCAATATTGATTAGTTTGGTTTTTGATGCACATGCATATATATGCACACCTTATCCTCAGTTCTTTGGAATCCTTGAATCTCATTATCCATGTATTCCCATATTGTTATCACTGTAATAGGTTTGAGTACCATCAATGCTGTCTTAGGCAAGATGACAGTCACACTTCTAAATGTCTGGTTCTTGCGTGAGACCTGATACAGTGACACTTCTAAAAAACATTGATATATAGGTTCTACTTCTACTGTGGATTGTCTTGTGTATTTGATGTAGGAACCATGAACCCGTTTTCAATATAGATTAGTTTGGTTTTTGATGCACATGCATATATATGCACACCTTATCCTCAGTTCTTTTGAATCCTTGAATCTCATTATCCATGTATTCCCATATTGTTATCACTGTAATGGGTTTGAGTACCATCAATGCTGTCTTAAGCAAGATGACAGTCACACTTCTAAATGCCTGGTTCTTGCGTGAGACCTGATACAGTGACACAATGCATGGTTAAAAAGTATATAGTGATTGCAACTGTGTATAATATTAATATTTCAATCGCATACATGAGAGATACCAATAACAAAGTTAATTTACAAATGCATCTGATAGTTTATTGCTTAGATATCTGATATACAATGTCTTAAGGTATGGTATGACATTGATATGTGATATGTGATCTGTGATTGAAAGGAATGCAATGTGTAAAAATGCAATATGTTTATTTTTAAACATGTGAGCTGACTTTTTATATTCATTTGTTGGAACTGATTGTGATAGATTTACATCTGATGTCAAGATAAAGAGCATCTCAATTGTTGGCGGTGCTGATGGAACAAGTCCTTCTAAGATGAGAGCGTAAGTAGAACATAGAATTCCTACTCTTTCAGTTGCTTATATAAATCATGTGTTGACGAGTTCTGTTTTAAAATTCAAAGTAACCACACAATTGGCGTATGGAAACTAATTCTTAATTATCTGGTCATGGTACCCCGTTCCAACTTATATGCGATAGGGACACATATGTCATAGATAATTTGCTTGCAAAAACCTTCGAAAGTAAATCTTAGATATGTTAGAGTACTCTAGGACATAGTTGAGGTTTAACATCAGCTCTAAAATAATTACAAATTGAACCCTTGAAATTTCGGTTTTGTTTAATTGCTCAGACGAAGTATTTTTTTTTCACTTACAGATTTAAACTTGTAGGCTTATTGTCATCCAGTTTCTTTTAATTTGTATAGTTTGTCTTTTTGGTATGAAGTAACAATGTTTATCTACAAATTAGTTATCCTTAGCTGTCATGGATAATAGCCTCATCCTGTAATTTGGCTAATTGTTTGACAATATAAATAGTTACATAAACCCTCAAGTACACTTGTTACGTGTAGGTTTATCAATCGGGAAGGAATCGACTTCTCAGATGCTCAGAGTATGCAAGCTGTTCAGGTATGCAGGCAAAACATGTCAGAAGATCTATAATTTGTAACACTTTTTTACTTGATGAGAAATTTTATCATGCCTATAGGAGTGGGATTTGGCGGAAAACTTGCAAGGAGTCTTAGAATACCAAACAAGGTGAACCATTCTTTCTTCTCATTATATTCGCCCAAAGCTTCCATTTATCAACTTTTCACTATATTTCTTATGCAACTTTCTTTTCACTTATGATTGTTGAAGATACTAATGACTGAAACATCCTATGTTTTTCAAGCATGTCTGTGAAAGAAATATGGAAATACAGTTACACTTTTATCTAATATGCTTCTAAAACACAAAAGTTATATGATGTTTCTTTCTTGATGCTTGTTGATCTATGTTTTGCACCAGATACTCTAAGTTTCAAGGTGTTGGAAATCTGACATTGCATTTTCCTGATAATTTTGGTGGCGATACATCTAGAATACAATACATTGGCCTAAAAGGTGAAGCTACTCAAGTAAGTTCAGTTTGATATTTTTCTATTTCTCATTGCTTTATTCCACTCTCTTTATTTTTATGTGTGTGTTTGTGTAATATCTTTTTTTTTGACTGTACAGCTGAAGAGAGATGCTGTTGTCAACATTGTTTATGAGCTTATGCCAAATCCTTCTGATCACAAGTAAGTGCCAAATTTCTCAAAAGTTGTAGTACGGGATTAACTTATTTAATTGTTTCCTGATTAGTATGCTTGTGCCAAAAATACAAAGTTAGATCGTGTAATTTGTATGTTTCTTTCCTGTTCTATTCCTATCATCTCTCTAAATATAAACAAATTGCTTAATTTGCAGGGCTAAATCTGAAACTGGAGGTGGCATGTCACATGTGGAGTGAGTTTGCTGGTGTACAAGTAGGTCATGCAACATATAAAAAGTTAGTAGACCCCACCTTCTACTGTATTAAAAAATTACTGATGTCCCCTCTCCTTTTGTCAAGCAAATGTTGCTGTGTACTAGACTTAAATGATACGTCTGCAAATTATCCCCCTCAAAGTTCAAAATGCTATATTGCAATATATGCTGCTGACGTGAGTCATTTTGCATAGTCATGACTAATTGGTTATATTACCTTGTGTTTCTCAAAATGATAAGTTGGTATCTGGTTTGAGATTTTGTAGATTCTGCTATCTTAGTTAAGAAGTATATTTGCTTATGCCTGCCTATATTATAATTCCCTGGAAGTCAATACTGAATCGATACCCTACCTAGTGTCATTTGAATATTCGGGTTATGCTGTTATCAGCCTTGCTCAAGCTGGATGAGTAGGTGTGCATGAAGTCTATTAGACATTTGGATGCACACTTTGTTATCGCCTATATGGCTACTGGCAGTTAGCTCACTGTTAACTAACAGAACGTGGTCAAATTGAAATACAACTTCCGATTTGTGTTTGGTTGGATATTCTTTTGGAATTGGCTACCGTCTGGGTGTCAAACTCCTTTATGAAAAGGGATTGGTCATAAAGCTCCAGAAGAACACTACGACAATATTGAATAAAACATTATACCTAACTCAAATTTATACCTAATGAGAGAAACCTCAAAATCTAATGAGAGACCTCAAAATCGCAGATTGTCTTGTAAACAATATGACTAATATATTTAAGGCTTTCCGTATTACGACTATCAAGTATGTATTATATTTATTTATTGCTCATATTATCATGGAGTATTATTATTACAAAAATAATATAAATATTCATTAATCAAAAAGGAAATTACAAAGGAATGATAGAAGCACAATTTGGACAATTGTTATGACTCTATTTGCTTCCAGTTCCTCAAGATTTATCTAAAGAAGACATGATTTCCCAATTCCATTGCATTCCATAGCCAACTAAACATGTGGGTTGATCACATGTAATTCTGTTTCAGCTCCTTCCAATTCCAATTCCAATTCCAATCCCATTGACAATCTTATCTTACAATAAATATTTTGTGAACCTAGACGTTCCCTATTGTTGACTCTTATAGATGATCTTGTTTTCACACCTCTTTCATATGTTCCTTTACCGCATTTTGACCTTAAAAAAGAGTTCTGGGTGGAAGGGGAGCTCTGGGTTGGCACGGGGGCATAGCGACTGGACCATTTGCTCCTATGGTCTCCATTGCAATGGGTTCTTGTAGGTTAGCGGTATTTCCGTTATTGTAGGGGGAGATCCGTGACTTGTTCTATTGTCTTGCTAAGAAATCTAAGACTTGCATGTGATGTAGGTATTAGAGTAGAACCCTCTCTTAGATTTAACAGAAAAATGTAACCGGCGGGCAAAACTGTTAGTTGGTTATCTTTGAAATTAAAAATTACTTGTTATTAGGTGATGCTCAGTACACAGACGCTATCAATAACCCCAAAGTTCCTGACTCTAGAATTCTGTTAGCCTGTTTACTTTTCCGACTTCTTTCGAGTTCATATTAATCGTGATTCTTATAAATTACTCTTTTTTCATTTTAGGCTATAGTTTCTTGAAATTATATAACCTAACATTATATAGTACTTTTTTCAGTTTCATGAATATATTATCGTTGAAAAAAACCGCGGGTAGAACTTGTCATTGGTATATCAGATTCTGTTTAAGGTCTGGTTATGGGTCGTCCTATATGAGGTAGAAGACGGGAGTGGCGGGGTTCGGTTGTGTGAGTGGTGATTGGTGGTGTTGAGCTTTTGGTTTTGGTGCGTTTATACTTGTTAGTAGTGTATTGTGTGGGATCTTGGGTGGTGGTGGGTGTTAGGTTATTTGGTAAGTGGGTTTGGGTGTGTCATACCCTATGTGGGTTGTGTAATGTGGGTAACTGTAGAGGCTGGGACACCAGAGGGGTTTGGGGGAACGGGTGGGGATTTGGGGTTGTTGGGGAGGTGCGGGGTGTATGTGGTTTTAGTGATAGAGCTTATTTGATGTGATTTTGTGTTTGTCGCTTGGGAAAAGGTGGAAGCGTTAGACAAATTATGGGGGCGGGGGTGGTGGTTGGGTTATTATGTGGGGTAGGACAGAGAGGGGGAGGTGGTGTTGATGGTGGCGGTGGATGAGGGGTGTTTGTGTTGTTAAGTTAATGTATCTATTAGAGGATGTGCCTATTTGTGTTTAGTAGTTGTGTTGGTGGATTAATGTTATGCGTGTGCGTTAACCTGCTATGGTTTGCTTTCATGCGGAGGGGGTATGGATTGTCAGCAGGTTGTTATTGTGGCTAGTAATCAGTAATTAGAATTCATCTCACATGATTTGATACTTAACAGCCTATCCATACGTAATATTATGCCACAGGGCCCCTGGTGATGTCAGCACCTTTCTGTGTTCTTAGGTGGAGCTTCGGGTTTTTAGCTGATCACGAGGATTCCGCTGGTGGATGGCTCTGGTCGTGTTTTTGGTGGTTAAGGGTCAGAATTCAGGCACGGGTGTTAGTATTTTGTCGCTTGAGGTGCTAGGTGGCTGTGGGAACGGGGGCCTCATGGGGTTCGGATAGTTTGAGTCTGGGGGAGGTATAAAAGGGGCGGTGGCTGGGCGTCTTTTTTTGGGCGTAATGGCAGGACTCGACTGATGGGGGGGCGGACAAAGGGGGATGAATACATCTTTCTTTAGTGACTTGGGGGTTGGGTTCGTTGGAGTAACGTGTTAGCTTAGCTGACGTTTTGTGTTTGTTATTGTTTGGTGTCTAGCACTTCAATACGCATTTAATTCTGTTGGGTTATAATGTAGTGTGTTTTAATTGCTTGAAATGGATTTTGCTTTTGCTACTGACTTTTTTTGGGTTTGTTTAATTAGTATGACTTATCATAAATAGTAAGCAACATGCTAATCGTAGCGTGTAGCCGATCGGTGGGTGCGATGCTGTGGGATTTGCGTTATTTTGCGGGTGGTAGCTGCAGGGCACTAAGATTGGTGAGTTGTGGGTACAGATCGGTTACCTTTTGGTTGAGTAGGGGTGGGAGGCAACTGGCATCCCTTAGGATCATTAAGCTTGTTTGGGGCTGTATCTTCTTATGATGTATTCCAAGTGCTTCCTTATCGTGGGGTGTTGTGTAGGCGAATCATGGGGTTCATCTGTTATGTGACTGGAATTTGGCTAGGGGAGCAGCGGGGACACTGTCACAATATGTGATGTGGCACTGTGTCGGACCTGAGTTAGGACCCAACTCTGTCGTGCTCATATTGGTGAATGCAGGGCCTTCAACTGCATGGCTAGCCTACTTGAGCCGCCATCGGTATGTATTCGGCATTTGAATTATTAACTGGCCTTGGGAGGAACTCATGTACACCTATCTGGGGAATTATGCTTGGCAAACAAATCCACCCCATGAGGGGTATTTTTTTAAAATTGACGCTTGCATCATACAGCTGACCGCTGCAATTTCGGGTGTTTTCGATTCTCCCTTAACCACAATCATTTTGCGGGTATCTTCGGTTGACGCGGGTTCCGAAATTTATGATTAACCATTTGCCCCTTTTTCCTTTTCGGTCACCCCTGTATAAATTCAGATAGATATGGTGTTCCTCCCCCCATCTGGGGGTTCGGTTGTTCTTGGCCATGGCTCGTGTGATTTCCTGGTTTCAACTATATTTTTCTCAATCTATCAATGTTGTATGTAATGTCTTGGTTATGGGAAACAAAATCCAGGCATGTTTATTTAAGGTGTGAATCATATAGTGCAATTCATAAAAACATATTTAAACGGTTGTTGAAGGGGGCTTCCATGAGTAAGTTACAATCTACATATCACTTTCTATTACTAGATTTATTTTTGTTTGTTTATAAGGTTTGCATCAAGACAATAATATTTCATTAGACTTAAATTAGACCATTAAGAGTATGGACATGTGTATCTTCACTAGTGTTTGTTTATGGAATCTTGCTAATTGACCATTTATAATGAATATGACACACTTTTGAATATTGGAAGACACGAGATTTGTTCTTTGATGTTTGTTAAACGCGGTTTCCCTTCAGCCTGTGGCCTATCCTTGCCTTCGTCTTGGAGGTCCACTTTTTTTCTTTTATTACCTAGTACCCAAAAAAAGCTTCTTTTTTCTTTAGCTACAGAGAGTATATTTCAGCTTAATTTTTTAAACAAGTGTTATAGTTTGGACTCTAGTTTACTGTATTTGATGTTCATGCTTCGGTTCGCACTTGATACGGTGAATCTCTAGTTATGGTTTGTCCCTTGTGGATGGTGATCGTTTGAGGGTAGGTAGTTTAGTTTCGAACGTTTTGCTACTAAACAGATCACCTAATTTGTATTTTGTTTTACCAGCTAATAAAATTTTTTTTATAAACCCCTGTCTTTTCGGGCTTCTCTGACACGACTTGTATCACCCTATGTTCCTATTTCGATCATAACCCATCACATATCTTACCTCACTTGTTTACATTACTTCCATAACCTGTTTATCTTATTGATGGACCATTGCGGCAGGCAATTGTGTGTATCAAATGAACTTCTGAGGCATGTTCGTTGTTGTGTGACTAGCGGCAGCGAGCCGGGGGCCAATCTACAATGATGATGGTAGAGTAGAGATGAGGATACAACGATTGGATGGTGGGCAGTGGGTGTTTTGAGTCCGGATACAATAGTGTTGGTATGATGGTAGTCCTGGAGGCACTAATGTTGGCATTAATTATTTTGACATGTCAACTCTTCCCCCCCCCCAAAAAGTCAAAACTTTGAATTAGGAAAATATGATTTGAGGTTATTGTGTGTGGAGAAGGTTTATATAGTTACAAGGGTGTGGGCTAAACGGGCTTCCCTTAGGCTTTCTATAAGCCGGCCCGGTTGGCTTCCTAACTATTACATAAAATTGTCTAACTATTACAAAGTAGGGGTGAGCACGGTCCAAGGACCGGACCGGACCGACCTTGGACCGAGACCGAAACTAGCCAAAACGGCGGACCGAGGACCGGACCGAAATGGTACGGTCCGGTCCGGGTCGGTCTTCGGTCCGGTCCGGTCCTACACGCATTATCATCGGGTTTTTGGTCGGACCGGACCGGACCGACCGGACCGAGGACCGAATTGGTCCAAAACACCGGACCGCGGACCGGACCGAAATACCTTCGGTCCGGTCTTCCGGTCCGGTCCGGTCGACGGTCCGGTATGCTCACCCCTATATTCAAATAGTGGTACAATGTCATTTAGTTTTTATAACTTTACATAGTTAAACCAAAGTAGTTGATACTTAAAATTTTATATTAAGGAAATGATGATTTGGAAATTTTTTGTTCTAAGCAAAATAATACTACATCCGTATCAAAATTATTGTCCATGTTTTCTTTTTTGGTTGTTCTAAATTAATTGTGCATTTTTAAAAATAGATGAGAAAGTTAGATTAAGTTTATCATATCACCCGGAAGTTAAAAATTAATGGGAGAATTGCATATATGTCCTTGCAAATACTTAAAATTGTATATATGTTCAACTTAAATTTATATTCAAAAGCAAAAAAATTACATATATATTCAACTTAAACTACTAATTGCATAAATATCTTTAATAAACTTTTGTAATTGCATATATATATCATTTCTTTACTTTCATAATTGCATATATATCTTTTATAAACCTTTAATATGTCTTATATATCAAAATAATTATGAACTATAACTTATTATATTTATAATTTTATAAATAACAGAAGTAACATTTGTTAAAAAGGAATGATGTCCCGATGTTCAAATAAACTAGATAACAAAAAATAATATATCAAGACGATATTTAACATCACAAAAAAAACACCTTATATCATATATAATACGAATGCATGAAATAATTTTATCAATATAAAATCATGATTGTTATATATGTATAAAAATAAAGTATTTTTACAATGAAAGTGTATATTACTACTACCATGTTTGTAAGCAAAGAAAAAATAATTTAAAAAAAATATTTTTTTAATAATTATAACGTTGTTTAGAGTTGTAAATTTATATTAAATAGTTATTAGTTTATATATAACATATTTAAAGTTTAGGAATGATATATATGCAATTTTTGAGCTTTTATGAGAATATGTATGCAATTATAAGTTTGAGTTGGATATATATGCAATTATGAGCTTTTGGAGGATATATATGCAATTCCCTCTTAATTAATTGGTTAGACGTAAAACTGTCATTGTGCAAAAAGTAAAAGAGAGAAAGCTGTAATAATGATTTTTTTAACTGTAAGTTTTTTATCGATTGAACAATAATATGAGACATATGGAGTAATAATTTGATGTATTGTTTAATTGATCAATGCTTAGAGCATTGGCTTTTCTCCATTAATTCTCAAAAGTTATTTTATTGCAAATGAAGAACAACAAAATGTTAGGAAATATTGTTGGAAATTTAGTCTAATTTTGAGAACATGTCAAACTTGGAATTGGGTTTGGAGGTATGTAGTGTACACCCATTAAGTCCCTGATCTCTTTGACTCGTTTAGTGGTTGCTGATGTTATCTCATCAGTAAGTTAACTTATCAGCAAGCAAGTGTACTCATCAGCATCTCTGATTTTCAGCAGGTATGCTCTTCAGTGAGCATGCTGATGAATGTTCGTGCTGATGAATGCGCGACTTTGCTAGAAATGTTGTAACCACATTGACCTATTAATGGCCATGATTATGGTATTCTAATCACTATGCATTCATAGAGGAGGTTATGAGATTAATTGGTCAATTAATGCTCATAATTCCCTTTGACTATGAGTTACAACTCTTGTTTTGAATAAGAGTTTCATCTCTATAAATAGAGACCAACACTTTCATGAAAGGACACACTGAAACATAAACACTTAAAAGCAAAAGAGTTCTTAGATTTGTGCCTAAATAAAGAACATAACATTTGATCTTATCACAAAGAGATATTCGTGATATCCAGGCATTAGGGTCGAATAGTTTCTTTTGGAAAGTGATTACATGATTCCATTTGATATCCGGTTGATTATCTTCACCCTTTTCTGGGCTAATACAAACCAACAATCAAAAGAAACTATTTTGTGATAATCAACGGCGGCTACCATGAAGCATATGGTAGCTAACTTCTCCAAACTGGATAAGTTTGAAGGGATGAATTTCAGGAGATCGCAAAAGAAGATGCATCTCTTCTTGACAAGCATGAGTGTGGTTTATGTTTTGAGCACACCAATTCCAAATAATGGTGATGATGCTACTATGGAACATATGAGGAAGATGAGCAAATGGGAGAATGACGACTACGTGTGTAGAGGTTTAATCCTCAATGGTATGTCTGACACTCTTTTTGATATTCATCAATTTCATGGATCTGCTAAAGAACCATGGGATTCTTTAGAATCTAAGTATATGGTCGAGGATGCCTCTAGTAAAAAGTTCCTGGTTAGTAATTTTAACAATTACAAAATGGTCGATTCAAAACCGGTTATGGAAGAATACAATGAGCTCCTTCGTATACTTGGTCAGTTTACACAACACAAAATAAACATGGATGAGACTATTTCAGTCTCTTGTGTCATTGATAAACCCCCCCTTCTTGGAAAGATCTCAAGCATACATTGAAACATAAAAAATGAGGAGTTAACTCTTGTTGAGTTGGGTAGTTATTTGCGTATTGAGGAATCACTTAGGGCGCAGGAAATTGACAAGCCAAAGAGAAACAATGTTACTGGTTCACCAGGTACAACGACAATTTCATCAGTTGTCAATATGGTGGAACATAAAAATTTCACCAGGTACAATGACAACAAGGGCAAACGTAAGCATCATGATAACACCAAAACTGATCCTAGCAAGAAGTCAAAATTGACTTGTTGGAAGTGTGGTAAAACTAGACACTTGAAAAGGGATTGCAAGGGTGTTAAGATTGGTAATAAAACCAATGGTTCAAGCATAAATGGTTTAGTGAACGGTTCTAACAACCCTTTGAAAAGTCAGAATATGTTTAATAAGTCTTTTTAGATTTATTATGTTACATATATATCTGAAGCATACTGTGTGCAAGATGATGATGTTGCATGGTGGATTGACTTTGGAGCTACTATTCATGTATGTAAAGATAGATGATGGTTCAAGACTTATGAGTCAGTGAATGATGGATCAATTCTTCACATGGAATATGAGTCAACAACCTTGGTGCATGGACGTGGTTGTGTAGATTTAAGATTTAGCTCTGAAAAGATTGTTTCTTTGTTAAATGTTTTATATGTTCCTAAAATAAGAAAAAACTTAGTTTCAAGTAGTGTTTTGAATAACCGTGGTTACAAGCAGCTTACTGAATCGGATAAATTTGTTTTGTCAAAAAAGGGAAATGTTTATTGGTTTTGGATATTTGTGTAATCAAATGTTTAAGCTTAATATTGTTAATGATATTGTTAATTCAGCCTTTGTCTCGACCTCTAAACTGAATGATTCAACCCTATGGCATGCTAGACTTGACCATGTTCACTTTAAAAGAATGCAAGATATGTCTAAGAATGGATTAATATATGGACACTGAAAAGTGTAAGACTTGTATGCTGACCAAAATAACTAAGAAACCTTTTCAAAATATAAAACGTGAAACTGAACTCTTGTAGTTAATACATAGTGACCTATGTGATTTGCATGCAGATCCCTCTTTAGGGAATAAGAAATAATTTGTGACGTTTATAAATGATGCTTCTATACTAAGGATGAAGCATTAGATAAATTTAAAGTGCTTAAAACTAAAGTTGAATTGCAACAAGGAGCCCTAATAAAAAGATTCATGACTGATAGGGGAGGTGAATACATGGATGCATTGTATTTTTAGTCTGTGGGTATTATCCATGAAACAACTGCTCCCTATACTCCACAACAAAATGATATATTTGAAAGGAAAAATAAAGTACTAAAAGAAATGGTTAATTCTACGTTGTTCTACTCAGGACTGAGTGAAGGGTTCTGGGGTGAAGCTATGTTGACAACTTACTATTTATTAAATAAGGTTCATAACAAAAGAAACATGATAACCCCTTATGAACCCTGGACCAAAAAGAAACCAAACCTGAACTATATCAAGGTCTGGGTTGTAGGGCAGTTGTAAGACTCCGTGATCCAAAGATGAGAACTTTGGGTGATAGAGGTATAGATTACATATTTATTGGATATGCCAAACATTCCAAGGCATTCGGGTTCTGTGTTATTAAACCTAATGAGTTTGTTTTAATTAACTCTATAATTGAATCAAGGGATGCAATCTTTGATGAGAATAGATTTTCATCTATACCTAAACCAAGTAAGAGGTCCTTGATAAATGGAACCGATGATGATATTGGTGTTCAGAGGTCCTCGATAAGGTCTCTGATAAGGTTGTGGTTCAACAACTTGAGCTCAGAAAGAGAAAAAGGGTCATTTGAACATGAATTTCAATTATACTTAATTGAAGGAACAAGGGATGAGGTCTCTGTCCAACACTCCTATTGCTTTAATGTTGAGGATGAACCCATAATATTTGATGAAACAATGAAGTCCCTGGATGTTGTCTTCTGAAAAGAAGCAATTAATGATGAAATGGATTCAGAAAACTGAAGGTAGATGGAAGTATTGAAAAGTTCAAGGCTAGACTGGTCATTCAGGATTTTAGACAAAAGTCAGAAATAGACTACTTTGATACTTATGCTTCAGTAGCACGTATCAGTACCATAAGATTGCTGATTGCTTTAGCATCAATTCACAATCTGATTATTTATCAGATGGATGTGAAGATAGCTTTCTTGAATGGTGAACTAGATAAGGCGGTCTACATGAACCAACCTCAGGGCTTCATCATGCTAGGGAATGAAAACAAGGTGTGTAAACTTGTGAAGTCTTTATTGTTGGGATATGCTTATGTCATACGAATATTTACACGGCTAGGAATATTTGAGCATACGAGAGGTCACACACTTATACACTTAGATATCATTCTATTGGTATGTATATAATAATATAGGTGTATATTTATTATATATGTATTTAATATATGATCCAATGGTAGAATACTAAACGGTCGTTAATTAGTTCGTTTACGAATAATTAACTATAAAGCTTTTAATTAATGTGTAATTAAAAGTAATTAATCTAACTAATCTAGACAAGCTCTAAAAAGGCTAAGTGCTTAAAACAAATAAGCTGGGAAAAGCTTAGTGACAGAATGCATAAAAAAGTCAAAAAGAGCTTTAGGTCTTTTTTGGACATTTGGACTAAATAAGCTAAGGCAAAGAGAAAATAAGCTAAGGTGCTCCTAAACTAACCTAATAAGCATTAAAGAACTTAAAATCTACACCTAAATAAGCTGTAAAAGCCAACATGAAAAATAAGCAATCCTATACCAATCCTAGGCTAAAAACAGTCAAAGGGTGAGTTTGGGCTTAAAAATAAGCCAACAAATAAGCTCTTTAAAGTCTATAACTTAGAGGGCTTATCTAAGAGCTTATAAACTCTTAAAATAAGCCAAAAACTTGAGCTTAAAAACACTAAATGACAAAGAAAAAGGGGCTTAAAATCTCCCCTTTGCACCAGGGGAGATTTAAGCTAGCCTTGAGGGGCTTATTTGACAGCTTAAAATAAGCTGTCAAATAAGCTCAAATTGAAAAGAAAACTTAAAACAGATAAAGTCTACTAGCTTGTGGACTTATGCACCAAATTTTAGCCTCTAAAAACCATAAATACTTGCTGAATTTGTGTGTTGAAAAAGCTTAAAATCTTTTTTAAAACTGTTAAAGAAAGACTTGGGTGTTTTTTTACTTAACAAGTCCAAAAGACTCCAAGGTTTTGCAGCCCTGTTTTATTACAGAAGACACAAGACAGACAGAACACCTTTTTTAACACTTAACACCACACTCACAAGTGCTTATTCAAATAAACACTTGTGATGTTCTTGAAAATCACAGTTTCAAAATGGTTTTTTAGAAAACCTTGGAAAACATTTAAAACCTTTAAAACTATGAAAACATTTAAATGAGCTTAAAACTTAAGCTTATGACTCACTAAAGTGCCACAACCCATGCACATACCATTTTGACCCGTTTTTAGGGTTATCCCAAACACCCCTTTACTTTAAAACTGCCAAAGTTAAGTGAGCTTATAATCTATTTTAAAACTAAAACTTTTAAAACCTTTTATCTACTCTTACTAAAAATGAACTAGTTAAACTATTTAAGCTAAAAACTGCCTAGCTTATTAGGAAAAATAAGCTAGTTTCTCTACTAGCTTATACTACTACTTATGACAGAATTTAAAAGAATGTAAACAAAAATGATTATCACTAAAACAATTCAAGGCATTTGAACATCTAAATTATCTAAACTATTTTAACAGGATTTAGCACAAAGTAAACAAAGTATTAAGCTACTTTAATGTTTTAAGTTAAAATTAAGCTAGAATGAAATATAGGAAATGAAACCTTGATTTTTGTAGTCTCAGAACCCAAGCCACTCTTTCTGAGTGAGTGGCTTAAAAACCAAATCTTAATGGCACCTTGCCTCTAAACCTGAGCTTAAAGCTCAATAAGCTAATATTAGCTTATTTCTTCATAAGCTTCCAAAATCACACTCAATTGAACATTTATGAACTAAATTCAAATGAAAACAGTATTTAAGAGCTTATAACAAGTTTTAAACTGAATTAGAGCTTATTAACAAGAATAAGCTCTAATGAGCTTATTGAGAGCTTATTGAGTAAAAATAGCTTAATTTTTCATTAAAACTGAGAATTACAATTGCATAAGAGAATTTAACTTAAAAACACTTTAAACTATTTTTAAAACTATACTAAAACGACATAAAAACTGAATATTAGCCACAATGGCTTTACAAAGCTATTTATAGGAAAACCGACTATTCTCTTCTGTTGTGCTTGTTTGTACACACATAAAAGGGATGTGTTTGTTGTGTGAGGGGTTCACAGCCTCTAATCTTAGCCCTTCAATCCTCAAAAGTCCATCTTGGTCGTCGAAAAATGCTTGGGGAGATGTGGGATTGCCAACTTGGCAATCTCACAGCTGGGAAAGGTAGTGGAGGAGGGGGGAGGTGAGTATCCATGGTGGTGGTGAAGGTTTACAGGGTAAAAAGGGTGAAGTTAACCCGTGAGTGTGTTGGGAGGGAAAAAGAAGCGGGAAAAACTGTTTGGGGTTATAACAGAGCAAAGGTTTGTGTATTTGGCAAAGTTGGTCCCTCATGGTTATTTGACTCATTGCATCGTAGGTCCTTGTGGTTATATAACTTTTGGGGACTTGGCAAAACAAGTCCCCAAGAGTTATATAACTCTTTGCACAATTCGTCCCTTTGGTGTACAAGTTGAGGGATTTGGCAGCTATGGCCCTTGTGGTATAGCTTTGCCAAAATGGCAATTTGGGCCCTTGTCTTCTTTTCTCCTCTTTTCTTCTTTATATATAAGTTTAGGGATTTACAATTTCAGTCCCTAAACTTATATTTCTTTGACTTTGGCCTCGGGGTTGACTTGGGTTGACTTTGTCTTTGACCAGTTGACTTTTCTGTTGACTTTTTGACTTGATTGACTTTCCGGCTTTGATTTGGCTTTGTCTTTCACAGTCTTTTCCATTCCGAGTCCGGTTTTGTCGTTTTGGCTTTGTTTTTCGTCTTTTTCTTAGTTATCCGTTCCTGCACAATACAATTAGCAAAACAAGCATATATTTGGCATTTTAAGTCCGTTTTTGGTTATTTTAGCTTGTTTTTAAAGGTAAAAGGTATGTGTAATTAAGCACATACCAAAATCCCCCATACTAAGGTATTGCCGTGTCCTCACGCAATGCTATGAAGTAAGCATTTACGAAAACTAAGAATCTCAATCTCCCTCGACTAATAACTTTGAAAAGTAGCAAAGTGTTTGTCAAGGGAAACTAAAGAATCAAAAGCTTCGACAAGTCCCGTTTTCACCATTTTTTATTTGTACACTAACTATCCCTAATATTTTTGGATTTTTCTTTTTTTTTTCTTTTCTCGACTTCCTGTTTGACTTCCTTTATTATATCAACATTGGGATCATAGAATGAGAAACGACCATAGAATAATCTACGGATGTCCTGACGGATAAATTCATCGTCCCCGATTTTTCACTAGTTCCAAACCAAGCAATTAAACAAGATCATTTGTCAATATAAGTCTAAATGCTAAGCACTCATACTTATGACTTGTGAACTTTTAACTCCCAACATGAATATATGGTTTAAATGTGTGTACTCATTTCAACTCAACCATAGATCAACTTATTTCCATAGTCGTGATTCAAGATGAATCATGACTCAAAGCAACAATCTTATCAGGACCTTGTAACTTGATTTTAAAGAACGAGATTTGAACTGTAGAACTTTGCAACATTTTCATCATTATAATCATAAGTTCTTAAAGCTAGGAATGCGTTGCTTAGTTTGAACACCTACCCAGGCCTCGCTCCCTAGTAGGATATCACAACCAACGACCGATGTTCTTAGTTTGAAAACCCACCCCGTTGCTAGCGTAGTGGGGAATCACAACAACACCTTCTTCCTAATATGGCTAAGGATTAGTGTTTTAGTTTGAACCCTCACCTAGACCTCGCTTCCTGGTGAGATATCACAACACACCAAATCCTTAGAAGTAAAGATGTCTTAGTTTGAACCCCCACCTCGTGGTTAGCGGAGTGGGATATCACGACACATCTTTTACTTGCTCCATATAATCAAATGTATGCTTCATTGGCAAAATTTCAATATTCATGCATTTTTGCATTCATACTTCATTCATGCTTCTTTGGCATTTTAACTTTCGAATTATTAAGAACAGAAAAATCTCGCTTTAAAGAATCAAGTTACAAATTTGAAGCTTTTTCTAAAAACATCGATTGACTTAGTTGAACTGAATTGAGCACGTATGATTAGGTGGATTAGAAGCTAATGGGAGAAAAAGCCACAAGTTACTCATATAAGTTTTTGTTCAGCACATAAACTTATATTTAACTCTATCACTTCTTGTTCTTCACCTTTTTAAAATTCGAAGCAATCGAATTCGTGAAAGCTTAGCCTACAAGTGGTAAGTTGAGGAACTAGCTAGGGCTCAACACGCCCGATCGAGTCAAAAATTATTCTCATTCTACCCATTAGGAAAGTCAAAACTGTGACAAAACACTTATTTTATTTTTGAAAATTTTTTAAAATTTTTCAATTTTTTTGGTATTTTTGCAAAAATTTGGTGGTAAAAACGGGATTGCGTGATAACAACGACTGCAGGCAAAAATCAAATCGAAGATCCCCCCCATACTAGAACTAAACATCGTCCTCGATGTTTCAAAGGGGTTCCTACGTAAATCTAAGGCCGTTTATGAAGTGTGCCAAAAGATAAAACGTTAGTCGATTAGATTTGGATACTGGATTCCCAAACTGAAGCTAACTCATGTGGATACTGCAAGCACGAGAGTCTTCACAATCCGGGAAATCCTGGACATACAACACAAAGCACACAAAACATGGACAAAACACGGGTAATGGAAAATGAAAGCCTCTCACACACAAACACTTATTTATTACAAACTACTGATAAGCATGGGGTGCCTCCCACGAAGCGCTTGTTTAGGGTCCCGACGCTTGACCCGTCCCCCGAATTTATTGGTCCATGGGGAACGTTTGGAGATCCGGGACAACCTCGGTTGGTATGTCCCCTCCAAAGTAGTGTTTTATACGATGACCATTCACTTTAAAGTTGGGCCCGGAGTTTTGAGATAGCTCGACGGTGCCATAAGGAAATACTTGGACAATGGTGAATGGTCCACTCCAACGGGATTTCAATTTACCCGAGAAAATCTTTAGTCTAGAGTTGAAGAGGAGGACACGATCACCAACGTTGAAAACGCGGTTTTTGATCTTAGCATCGTGTATCCTCTTGGTTTTCTCTTTATAGATCAAAGAGTTTTCGTAGGCTTGATCACGAAGTTCATTTAGTTCATTCAGTTGAACTTTCCTGTGATCACCCGCAGTTTGAACATCAAAATTTGTATGCTTGAGAGCCCAGTAGGCTTTGTGCTCTAGCTCGATCGGTAGATGACATGCCTTCCCGTACACAGCTTTATTGGTGTGCACCCCGATGGGTGTTTTGTAAGCTGTACGGAAGGGCCCATAAGCATCATCTAAGGGCCTTGTCCCGACCAGGAGGCACGATTTTCTCCCACGGTTCTCTCAAGAATACGCTTCTTTAATACCACGATTTGACACCCTCAACTTGCCCACTTGTTTTGTGGAGTGATATGCGGTGGAGAGACGATGAGTTACTCATACTTAGCTGACCTTTGTAACTGGTCATTGCAACAAAGTGAGTTCCGGCGGATCACTTATGATAGCTGGGGTGCACCAAATCGAGAGAGAGGAGTTTTCAAATTTTACATAACAACTCGAGCATCATTGGTGGGGAGCGCTTTTGATTCGACCATTTTGACAAATAGTCACAGCCACCGAGTATGTAATTGTTTCCTCTTGAAGACCGAAAAGGCCCCATAAAATCTTTTGCCCCAGATGTCAAAGATTTCGCAAACTTGATTGGAATTTGTGGCATCTATCACGTTGCCGTATTTTTTCCGTGACGTTGGACAAATGTCACAAGGGTTGACAAAAGTCTATGGGCATCCTTGTAGATAGTGGACAATAGAATCATGAATCGAAGATTTTTTCTTGTGTGTTATTGGCACCATAGTCGTCCCCCTAGTAGGTCAACTGTGGCAAGCTTTGTGAATGTCTAAAGATTCGTGCCCAGAAACAAATACGTCTTATCACCTGATCAGCACGATCTAAACAGGAAAGGATATCCCAGAAATAGTGTTTGACATAATTAAACGATTTTATTTTTTTTTGTTGGGATTGAATTCCTTAATCACGAATTTTCCCCCGCATGTATTTGCAAAGTCTGCAAACCATGGGGGTACTTTGATCTTGATGAGCAATCGAAACCAAGAGTTGAGAGGAAATGCTTCATTGTTATTTGTTCTCGAGGTTTGTCTTGATGCGGATTTTCAAGTCTGGACAGATGATCGGCGGCGAGATTCTCAGCTCCTTTTTTGTCTCGAATTTCAATGTCAAATTCTTGGAGCAATAAGATCCACCGCATGAGTCTTGCCTTAGCATCCTTCTTGGCAAAGAGATACTTGATGGCAGAATGGTCAGTATACACTATGCTTTTGGACATGACAAGATATGAACGAAACTTCTCAAAGGCATACACCACAGCAAGTAATTCTTTTTCCGTAGTAGTGTAGTGAGTTTGAGCCTCGTTCATAGTCTTGCTAGCATAGTGTATAGGTTGAAAATGCTTGTTTTTTCTTTGCCCGAGGACTGCCCCAATTGCGAAGTCGCTAGCATCGCACATCAGTTCAAAAGGCAAGTCCCAGTCGGGAGCAATTAAGATCGGAGCCTCAGTCAGTTTTCTTTTGAGTGTATTAAAGGAATCGATACACTCTTCAGAAAAGAAAAAGGGAGTCTCTTTTTCAAGCAAATGAGTCATAGGACGGGCAATTTTGGAAAAGTCCTGAATGAATCGTCGGTAAAAACCGGCGTGCCCAAGGAAACTACGGACACCTTTGACAGAAGTCGGATGAGGGAGTTTAGCTATTACTTCGACTTTAGCTCTATCAACCTCAAGTCCCGACTTAGAAATTTTATGTCCGAGAACAATGCCTTCCTTTACCATAAAATGGCTCTTTTCCCAGTTTAGAGACAAATTGGTGTCTTCACACCGTTTCAACATCTTTTCTAAATGGGTTAGGCACGTGGAGAAAGAGTCCCCAAAGACCGAAAAGCCGAAAGACATCTCATAAATACTATCCATCGTTTTTTCAATCATATCGTGAGAGATTGCCATCATACATCTTTGGAACGTGCCAGGAGCATTTGCTAGCCCAAAAGGCATGCGACGATAACAAAATTCTAATGGGCATGTGAAATGTTGTCTTTTCTTGATCTTTTTGGGTCAATTTGGGATCATGAAAGTAAGACCCGAGAAGCCATCGAGGAAAACAGTAGTATTCCGTTTCCTCTAGGCTTCGAGCATATTGGACCATGAATGGTAGTGGGAAGTGGTTCTTTTCGTGGCTTCATTTAGTTTTTCTGTAATCATTACAACTCGCCATCCTGTGACCAATCGAGCAGGAATCAGCTCATTTTCCTCATTTGTGATGACGGTCCATAACCTCTTTTTTAGGTACACATGTATACCGGGCTCAACCCAAGGGCTGTCCAGAGATGGGGTAAATCAATCCGCGTTGAAGAGTTTTTCAAACCTCCTTTTTGACACAATCGAAGGATTTTTGAGTTTTCCCTCCTCGAACTTTGCACAGATGGTTTCATAAACCTCTTCCATTAGAATTTTTGTGAGTACTAAATTCTGGGCTAACACCCTTTATGTCGAGAGTTTCCCAGCGATGGCTCGCTTGTGACCTTAAGAACTTTTTCAAAAGAGCCTGCCTTTTCCTCATCTTTTAAGGCATCTAGCAATATATGACAGGCAAACTTGTCGTCACCATTCTAAAAATGCGTATTCAAGATGGGGTGGCAGTTCCTTGAGTTCAACCCGGAGGTTCATGAACGGAAGAATTCAAACGGATTTAGAGCTTCACAAAGACAGTTAGAGCTCTTTCTACCTCCAGCATATATTGTTCATGATGGGAGGGGGGTGGTGGTTCACTTGTTCAAAATTGCTTCTAGAATCAGGATGTCCCCCCTCAGGATCCTTGAATAATTTTGATCAACTTCAGATGAAGTTGGGATCATCTTCTAGAGCAAATAAACCGAATCTGCTTCTTCCATTAAGATAAAAATCCACTGTCCCCTAAGGGAGTGAGATTTGGAGAAGCAGTAGAAACAATAGGCACAAAATATGGAGTGGATTGCCACTCCGCGAATCACTTTGAAAATCCTAGGACCCGTCTGAGAGATACTCAAGCACAAGCCATATCGATGACGTCGATTTTGTTGACCGTCATATGGTTGTAATCAGCTGTGTATTTTGAAGTTTGGTCCAGGTTGAATGTGATGGCTTCCTTGCCAACACGAAGGGTAATCTCACCTTCATAAACATCTATCAAAGCATGACTAGTTTTTAAGAAACATCGCCCGAGAATTAAGGGGACTCGGGGGTCTGGTTCAAAATCAACAACTACGAAGTCAGCTGGAAATAGATAGAATTTTCCTACACATTTACAAAGACATTTCAGCAATACCGATCGGTTTCCGTGATTGAACGAATCTGCAAGCTTCTAGCGTCATGCAATTGGGGTTAGTATCAGAAGAGCGAGATCTCTTTCCAACAGAACAAGGCATTGAGATTAAAGCTCGCACCAAGATCGGCCAATGCGTTGCATGTAGTATAATCCCCGTCATAAAGTCACATGGAATCAGAAATCGGCCAGGGTCTCCAAGTCTCTTTGTTAACTTGTTTGAGGATGACCGCTGAACAGTCAACATTCAACGAAGGAGTTTCATGCCATATCGCTCAATTTTCCCTTTTTCCAATCAAGGTTTTTAAAGTCGAAGCAAATTTAGAGGCATTAGCATCAAGGCATCGGTAAAGCTAACTCATACCCTTCCGAAAAAAAATAAACCCCTAAGATCTCTAAAGTTTTCATAAAATTTCTCGATTTGGTCCGTTAGCTTTTTTTCCTTGCCTTTTCATCATTTCTTTCGTGCTGGAAATGGAATTGATGATTTAGGAACGGATAACAACAGGACAACATTGGCTCAGGAATTTTGAATTAACGAGAACTGAATTTGAACAACAGGGAGGTTGGACGTCTTCGGGTGCTTCCGATATTAGCAGAGGCATCGTGTCCTTTGTCACCTCAGTGTCATGATTAACTGCTTTCCTCGTCCTATGGATGGTAACACCACTTCTGGGTAGTGAATGCTTTTTAAAATCTTCCTTAGGTTGGTAATGTGGTACCAAGGAGAGTTCCAGAACCGGAAGTTAAAGCTTTTATTAGCAGTAACAAATTTTTGAAAGCATCAGTTAAATTTCCATTTGGGCTTGCAGGTTTTTGACCTTGGTTTTGCAATGTTCTCACAACACTGCAATCCATTGGCTGTGACATAGCTTTCAATCGTTTTTGACACACCGTGTGTCCTGAGGAGCAGGACCTTGATGAGCTTAACAGGTTGATTAACTACGGTTTGATGAACGGAGGTCGAAAATCTGACCTGGTTTGAAATTGTTTCCCCCTCCTCCCCCTCCTCCCCTCCCTCCTCCATCCTCCCCTCCCCTCCACCCCCCCCTCATTCCTCCTCCCCACCTTCCATTCCTTTCCTTCTCCTCCCCCCCTCCATTCGGCCCCGCCTGCAGTTCCCTTTTCCTTCCAATCCTTCCATTCCTTCCGCCCTCCCTCCTCCCCCCCCCTCCCGCCCCATTCACATTTCCCCCCAATTCCTTCCCCCTTCCGCCTCCTTCCTCCCCTTCTCCTCCCCCCTTCCCCTCCCTCCCCTCCCCTTCCTCCCCCCCACCCCGCCCTCCCTCCTCCCCCCCCTCCCCGTTCCCCTCCCTCCCGCTTGTTTCCCTCCCCTCCCCTTCCCCCCAGCCCCCCCAGTCTCCCTTTCCTTTAAATGTTAAATTGTAGTATTCGTTAACAGGTACTGTTTTGATTGAAGTTATTTCCTCGATTGAAAATTGTTTTGACTATTTTGCATTAGAATTTTGAATGGGAGGAATCCCAGGAGGTCGAATCTGAATTGAGGACCATTGAGGTCGATAACCAAATTAGCTTTGTTGAAATTGGCCGCAGCGGCCTGGACACATCACTCTTGATGTTTCATGGAACAGTTGCTGTTAGTGGCTGGGTCAGTTTTGATAAAATGACCCCCCCCACGAAGTTACACAACTTTGTTTCAACAACCGCGTTCGGTGGGGAAGCTGGGGTTTGGTTCTTTCTATCGAGAATTAATGCCCGAACCATGTCTTTGAGTTCAGCAACATCAGATGAGACTGCTTGGGTGGAAGAGCTCGTACTCATTTTAGCTACAACAGCTTTGTTTCTTGACTGACGTACCTTAGACTTGCTCTCGATAATTTTTAAACATTCTCGAGGCATTTTGTCTAAGAAGTTACCACCTGCAGCTGAGTTCAATGAATCTTGATCATTTGAATTTAGGTCATTATAAGAATGTATCGAGTTATTGCAATTCTGAAAACCCATGATGAGGGCAATCCCCCCTTAAAAGATCATTGAAACGATCCCAAGCCGTATAAAACCGTCTCATCAAATTTTGCTGAAATCTCGTGATTTCATTCTGAGCTTTAGTGTCGTTTTAAGAGGGAGGGACGAATTTGTTAAATAAATTTTCAAACTAGATCATCCCATTGTTTCAATCGACGGAGGGGTTCATTTTCTAGCCTAATCGGGCTGCCCCTTCGAGAGAAAACGGGAAAACATAAGCTATAACCGACGTATTTGGTATGGTACATTCGGAATCTTCATCGTAGAATGATCATGTTGAATAACGGATGTGAGCATGTGGGTCTTCTTTATCATATGCCAAAAAAATTGCTTATGTATTTGGACAAGATTCAGAAGGACCATGCTTTATCCAAAGTTATTCGCGGTGATTTCAGGAATACAATCGCATCCTCGTACCCCGGAGGGTGCTTCGAGAAATTGCGCATAGTACGATTATCAACCATCGTAACTATGGGAGGATTATCAAGTTTCTTTTCTCAGATTAGATGATTCAACAGAAAATTTGACGAAACTTGTGTGTCGACGACTCGGGCATGAGACTGAGTGCGCCTGCATACAAAATAAAATACAAAAGAAAATTTACACTAATCTTTTTTTTTTGGTTTTTCAAAGATTAATTCCCAATAATTTAACGGACAATTAGATAAGAAAACTTAACCAAATAATCAACTTACTTCACGGGTAGCTCCTTCAAAAAGAATAAACTCACAAGGTGAGCGGAGAGTAGTAATAGCGCGAAGCTTATTTCTCCCTTTCGGGTCGTAGTATACTAGGAACATAACCCTCTTATACTCACTTTATATTTGTTCAACTATTCAAAGGTAGCCTACGTCGTAAGAGACAACACAAGGCAAGTTTATTAAATACTTTTGTTCGAATGTGGAACCAACAAGTTTTTTTTTTTTTTTATTTTTTTTTTTTTATTTTTTTTTTTTTCCCCCCCCCCCCCCAAAAACTCGAAATTATTATATAAAATACCTCAGTATGAGAAATTATATTTTTGGTATTTTACCAATTTTGGAATTTATTCTTTTATGGACAATGTATTTTATATTTTTGGTTTTTTTTTCTTTGGTTATATCTGATAATTTATACTAAAAGAAATGAAAAATATTTTTGTACTTATTTTATACTCCTATTTTATAAATAAACGACAATATTCACACATTTATCCAATAAAACAGATTGTCAAACGTAAAGAAAAACGTTGCACAGCCTCAGCGGCGCCAAAAATTGATCAGCGCTGACTACACCTTAAAATACTATATAAAATAAAGAATATCAAATATATAGTAAGAATAGTCTAAAACAGAACAATGATACCGAAAGTAGTAATAGACTTTCCCGGTCGTAAAATTCTCCCAACGAGGCTGGAATGGAATACGTCGAAATTTGAGTTTGAAAAGGAGGAATGAGTTTGGGAAGTTGAAAAAGTCAAATTAGATAATAACGGACTAAAACGTTTAAGAAAAACCTAGAAATTACGAAATTAAACTAGAAAACGAAGGCCCGAATCCCGGACAAAAGGGGGAAAACCTAAAATCTTTAAAAATAACCCTACGGAAAATTTTTCACTTCTAAACTACTCTACGGGTCAAATAACGAAGAATGAAAAAGACTAGACCGAAAACGGAGTTCGTTTGACCCAAAAACGAGTCAAAACAAAAACCCGTACCCGGACCCGTTCTTTAAAAGATGAAAAGTTATAAAAATGACCCTACGAAAAATTTTATATTTTTCCTACAAACTAGATGACAAAAGAAAATTTTCTAAAAAAGCAAAATATTTTTTTGATAATTTTTGTATTTATTATGAATTAAATAAACTTTTAACTAAATTAAATTATAAAAAATATTAAACGTTTACAAAAAATTCTGAAAAATTTACACAAAATACTAGACACTATAAGTTACCTACGAAAAATAACAAACACCCACCAGCTTATACAATAAGCCCCGAAATAAGCTTCACAGCTTATTAGCTTATAATACACAAAATGTGTATAAATATACTTGCCCTTGAGTCTATAACGAAAAAGACCCAAGGGCGCAGTGGTAGAGTGTGTTGTGTAAAAGGGGATGTATCGCTTGGTCCAGGGTTCGAGTCTTGCTCACCCGGACCAAGTGTCTTCCCCTTTTTTTTTTTTTTTTGAAAACTCAAAGAAGCAAAGTTGTTAAGCTCGTGGGCATAACAACTTTGTCAAAAGAGCTTTTGCTGAAAACCACTAAATAAGCCTAAAAATAAGCTCAAAGTTGGCAGAAATGATAAAAATGCTTATAAGCTAAGAAAAGCTAAGTCTTTTTAGACTTAGGTCAAATTAAGCAAAAATAAGCCAAAATGTTTAAACTAAACTAAATGAGCTAAAAAGGAAAGGATAAGCTAAACTAGATAGGCTGTGGAAGCATATTATGGCAGAAAAGCTTAAAGGAAGCTTAAAGGCAAAAAGTGCTTAAAGCTAGGACAAATAAGCTAGAAAAAGAAACATTTGCAAACTAAATATCTATCCTAACCTAAAAAGGCTTTGGGAAACAGTTAAGCTTAAGTGAATAATCTGTAATAACTAGAAATCAAAAGATAGTCAATCCCATAGCCAAAGGGATTCAAAAAACAGCCAAAAGGGCAATTTTTGGGCTTAAAAATAAGCACCCAAATAAGCCTCCTAAGGCCTGAAACTTTGAGGGCTTATTTAAAAGCATCTAATACTCTTAAAATCAGCCAAAAACCTTGGGCTTAAATTGGCTAAAAGGTTGAGAACAAGAAGCCAAGAAGTTCCCCCTTTGCACAGGGAGCGTTAAAAAGGCCAACTCAGAGGGCTTATGTTGACAGCTTATTTAAGCTGGTCAAATAAGCTCATAATCACTAATAAGCCCAACAGATTGAGTGCTATGGCAAATGGGGGCTTGTGCAAAAGCAAAAACAAAAAAAAAATATTGCAAAAAAACAAACAAAACAAAAACAAAAAGCACCCTAAATAAAAAATGAAACAGCATAAATAAAGCACCAATTTTCAGCTTTGGAAAAGCATTTTTACTTGCTTATTTTTGGTTGTGAAAAAGGTCTCTTGGCTTTTTACAAACTGTGACAGAAATGTTTGAGTTAATTTGACTCACAAAGTCAAAAGGACAAAGGGCTGCGACAGCCCTCCGTTTAACCACACAAATCCACACTTTTTTGATGTACAACACAAACCAAACAATGCTTAATCACAATAAGCACTATTGTGGATTACAAAAAAACTCACAGTATTTGAAAAGGTTCTTATAACCATTGTAAAACGAAATCCAACCTAAAAATTTTTTTAAAAAAACACTTCAACTTGATTAACAACTTAAGCTAAAATTAGCCAAAGTACCCCAACCCATGCAAAAACCATTTTGACCCGTTTTTAAGCTTATGCCAAACACCCCTTATCTCAATAACTCAACCAAAATAGGATTAAAATACATTTTTAAAACTAAAACTTTAAAAACTTTTATCTACTCCCTACTTATTTTGACCTATTTAAAACTATTTTAAAACTAAAATCCTAGCGTATTAATAAAATACGCTAGTTTCTCTACTACTTATACTAATATTTATGACAGATTTTAAGTTTGTAAACTAAGACTAGACAAAAATAATGCACTATAGACTTAAAACAGCTAACTAACAACCTAAGACCTAATGTGTTAACAAATATTAAAACAATAAGCTAAGTGTTTAAAAGCTAAAATTAAGCTAACATTGGAAAATGAGAATTGTAAACCTTGGATTTTGTTGTCTAAGAAACAAGGCACTCTTTCTGAGTGAAGTGCCTAAAAAGCCTGTCTAATGGCTCCTTAGCCTCTAAACCGAGCAATATAAGCTCAATAAGCTTATATTAGCTTATTTTTCCAAAATCACAATCAAATGAGTATTTATGAACTAAATTCAACTTAGAACAGTATTTAAGAACTTTTAACAGGTGTTAAACTGAATTTAAGCTTATTAACAAGAATAAGCTCAAATTAGCTTATTGAGAGCTTATGAAGTAAAAACCGGATAAATTTTCATTAAACTGAATAATTTACAAATGCATAAGAGAGGTTCAACTTAGAAAATACTTTAAACTACAAAAAAACTTAATTAAAAACTTGAATAAACTTAATTAAAACTTGAAATTTGCCACAATGGCTTACAAGGCTTTTATAGCCGAAACTAAGCAAGTCATCTTTTTCTTTCTCTTCTTGTGTGCTTGTTTGTAGACACACTAACACAGGTGTGTTTTTATGTTTGTGAGAGTTGTTAAAAACCTTTAATCTTGGCCCTTAATCCTCAAAATTCAATCTCAGTCGTCGAATTTAGGCTTGGGGGGGTGTGGGATTGCAAGTTGGCACCTTTGTGCTGGGAAAGTTAGTGGGGGAGGGGAGGAGTTGATTCTCCATGGAGGGAATGAAGGTTCATGGGGTAAAAAACACGGGTATACTAACCCGAGTGTTTTTGGGGGGGATAAAGGAGAGCGGAGAAATGCTGTTTGAGGTATAACATAGTGAATGTTGGGGAGTTGACAACAATAACCCTCAAATTTTCTTGCTATCATACACCAGTCGTCCTTGTGTTATATAAACTTTGGGGACTTGCAAAACAAGTCCCCCTAAGAAATATATAATTAGTTGCAAAGCTCGTCCTTTGTGAAACAAGTTTAGGGGTGGTTTGGCAGTTTTCCCCCCCCACTTGTTACTTTGAGTAAATAACAAAATGGCCCTTCTCTTTTCTTTTCCTCTTTTCTTCTTTTTATATAAGTTTAAGTTTGGCAAATCCAGCCCCTAAAACTTAAATTTCATTGACTTTGGCCCCTGGTAGACTTGGGTTGAACTTTGACTTTGAACCAGTTGACATTTCTGTAGACTTTTTGACTTGATTGACTTTCCTCCGGCTTTGATTTGCTTTGTCTTACCACATTCTTTTCTATTCCGAGTTCGGTATTTGGTCGTTTTGTCTTTTTTTTTCGTTCCTTTTCTTGGTTATTCCCGATCCTTGCACACTACAAATTATGCAAAACAAGCATATATTTGGCATTTTAAGAAGGTTCCGATTTTGATTATTATTAGCTCGTTTTATAAAGTAAAAGGTATGTGTAATCAGCACATACCAGTAACCTTACACGAGTCTCGAGAGAAAATGTTTCGCGGTAATTTTCCTTGTTCTCGGAGAACATCGTGGGGGGATTTTCAAGTCTTGATAAGTGGGGTCGGCCACGTCAAGATTCTTCGCATCTTTTTGTATCACGAATAATGACAAATCAAATTCCTTGGACTAGGAGAATCCACCGGAGCAATCTCGGTTTAGCATCTTGCTTGGCAAGAAGATATTTGAGAGTCGAATGGTCTGTATACACTATAGTCTTCGACAAGACTAAATAAGGCCGAAATTTCTCGAAAGCATACACGACGGCTAATAATTCTTTCTCCGTCGTAGTATAATGAGCTTGAGCATCGGTTATAGTCTTTCTCTGCAAAAAGTGAAATAAGGCTAAAAATTTTTTGGTCTTAATAGGCTACGTTGCCCCAATACTGCACACTACAGAGTAATCACTAAGCATCACACATAATTTCAAATGGAGTCCCAAGTCGGGGGCAACTTAAAAATTGGGAGCTCGGTTAACTTCTACTTAATATATTAAACGTTTCAATACATTCTTTTGAAGAAGATGAAAAGGGGTATCTTTTTTCAAGGAAGAGTAGTCCGTCAGGCCGTGTTGATTTTTAGAAAAATCTTGAATAAATCGATGATAGAACCCGACGTGACCTAAAAACTTCGAATGTCTTTAACGGAAATCGGAGGAGGGAGTTTAGCTATAACATTAACTTTAGCTTTGTGCGACCTTCAAACCTGGACTTTTGAAATCTTATTCTTAGAACAATGCCTTCTTTTTACCATAAAATGTGCCTTTCTCCAATTTAAACAAATTAGTTCTTCTCGCATCGTTTTAGCATTTTGGTCGTAAATGGGAGAGGCAAGACGAGAAAGAGAATCCCTGAAGACCGAGAAATCTTCCATAAAGTACTCCTTGTTATCCTCGATCATGTCATAAGGAAATGGCCATCATGTAAACCTTTGGAACGTGCTCGGAGCATTATATAACCGAAAGGCAATGCGTCGTAGCAAACTCCTATGGCAAGTGAAGGTGGTCTTCTCCTTTGTCTAGCGGGTCAATTATAAACTGAAAATATCCTGAAAACCATCTAGAAAACAATAGTATTCGTTTCCGCTGAGTCTTTATACAAGCATTTGTCCATAAACGGTAACGGAAATGACCTTTACTAGTGGCACATTTACTTTCGGTAGTCAATGCATACACGCCATCCCGTAACTAATCGAGTAGGTATCAACAAATTATCTCATTTTCAAATACGTTTATACCACCCTTCTAGGCGACCATGAATCGGGGCTCTACTCACAGGCTATCGGAGATAGGGTAAATCAATCCGACATCAAGGAGTTTGATAACTTCCTTTTTGATAACCTCATGAATTTTTGGGTTAACCCTTCTTTGATGTTGAATTGCCGGTTTAGAGTCATCCTCCATTAATATTTTGTGAGTACAAAATTAAGGGTCAATGCCCTTTATATCGGAGATTTTCCAAGCGAGGCAACGCTTGTGTACTTAAAACCCTTTAAGGAATTCGGACCTTCCAACATCTACTTAAGTTTTTAGCAATTATGACGGGTAGTTTATCGGTACCCTCCAAAAATGCATACTCAAGATGAGAAGGTAAATCCTTGAGCTCAAGCTCCGGAGGATCATCAATAGAAGATTTTACAATTTTAAGTTCCTCAACATGAAGTTCTTTCGGAGGGAGAGGAGATGATGGATCATCGTTTAATAACTTCTCGAGTAGAAGAAGGTCTCCCTCCAGATCAAAGTCGGCATCATCAATTCTCGGTGGAATTGAATCATTTGTAAGACAAGCTTTGATTTCTTCCAAAATGAAGTCACCTTCCTCAAAAGGAGTGAGAGAGGGGGAAGAAGTAGAAAGGATATGATCTAAAGACGGAGTGGGATTGCCACTTGTTGAACTATCTAAAAATCCGAGCACTTCTTGAGCATACTCCTCACAAGCTACGTCGATGACATCGATTCGATTAATCTACAACAATCAACATTGTAGAGTAATCTCGAAGTTTGACCACTTACAGTTATGGCTTCATCATCAACTCAATAGGACTAGTTAATTCTTTCACCTAAAACATCAATCAAGCACGTGCCGTCCTCAAAAAATGGTCTCCTGAAATTAGGGAACCCAGGACGACAACATAATCAACGACTATGAGTCGGCCGGAAAATGAAACTTTCCTTACCTTTACAACTACGACTTCGGCAATACCGTATGGACCTAGTAGTCGATTGGTCTGCAGTGTCAAGAATCCAATTTTAGTAGGAGGTAAAGTTTATGGGAGTGAGAGCTTCTCAATAGGAAAAGAGGCAAATCAAGTTAATGCTTGCACCAAGATCGGCCAAGGCTAAGCATTCAACTAACTCTGGAAAATCACATGGAATAAGAAACTTGTCGGGGTCTCTAAGTTTTTCGGGCAACTTTTTTAGGATAACCGCCGAACAATTCTCATTCACCGGTGTTTTAGCTAAGTCAAACAATTTTTCTTTATTATTAAGGAGACTTTTAAACATTGAAGCAAATTTCGGCATATGTAGAAGAGCATCCGCGAAACTGAGCTCGAAATGTAATTCCCTAAAGATTTCAACAAATTTCGAAGCTAGATTATCATCTTTTTCGCGGAGCTTCTGCTTGTTAGCTCTTAAAGGATAAGGTATAGACGGTTTAGGCTTAGGAGCAACAACGGGCTCATCAATTGGAGCTTGAGTTTGGACTATCGGAGGTTGGATGTTTTCGGTACTCGGTTGCACCATATCCTTTGTCACCTCGGGATCCCGTTCCACCACCTTGGGAAGAGGAGAGAGAGGAGGTGGAATTGGAGGCCCATCATAAGAAATGCCCACTTTCGGGTGGTTGATTCTTTCAATAGTCACCTCTCGGGTTAGCAATACGTGTTTGCTTAGATAGTTAACCTGAAACCCAAAGAAGAAGCGGTATTCATTCTGGAAAAAAACTACCAACACATTCTTAAGCTCTTTGGTTTGATTTGACATTGAAGTTTGTATTGAAGTTTGCATTTTATTTCTCAATTCATTTTTCACATTATTTATATGGTTTTGCATAGCTTTCATATTAGCATCATTTATCTTCTTATAGTTCAACAATTCATTCGAATGAGCAACTTGAGTTTGCTGAATCAGAGCTTGATAATTCGGATTTCCTTGATTATTTCCTTTGTTTTGATTAAAACCTTGATTTTTACCAACCGGTTTGCGATTATTATGCAAATTCGGATGACACAACCCGTGGTCGATATTTGGTTAGCTACACTCTGAGGAGACGGTATCCGTATATCCTGATTATATTTTACTACCGGTCTTGCTGAAAACATAATCCTTGAATATTATCTCGATAATTCCGGAAAAACATTGCCAATCGGTTGGCAGAGACATATGGTGGTAAGATGCGGGCCTCCACAAGTAACATCAAATTTACTCAACACCGCTTTCACGGAAGCTGGAGGAGAAGATTTCTGAAGAAGCATAGCCTTAACGGCGTCGGCAAGAGCGGCAATCTCGGGAAAATGAGGGGTAGAAGAAGAAGGAGCATTCGTACTCACTTTTGTAGTGTTGGACCGGTGGCTTATCGGCTGAAGTTACCCCAGGAGCTAAGCTGTGTCCACGACACGTTTCATGTGTCAAACCTCAAGAAATGCTTGGCTGAGCCAGATGTTCAGGTGCCTTTGGATGAGATCGAGATTGATGAAAATCTGCGATTTGTCGAAGAGCCTATTGAGATCGTAGAACGAGATGTGAAAAAGCTAAAGCGAAGAAGAATTCCATTGGTCAAAGTTCGTTGGAACTCTCGGCAAGGAGCTGAGTATACTTGGGAACGTGAAGACCAATTCCGGAAGAAATATCCGAATCTTTTCTCTGAACCCGTCCCTTCTTCAGGTGTTGCAACCTGAGCCTTGAGGACAAGGCTCTTCTAACCGGAGGAGACTGTAACATTCCGTATTTTCAGGTCATTTACGACGTCATCTATTTTACTAATTATTTTTTTTCGTACGCGTTTACTTTTAATTCTTATTATATAGTTAAATCGCGTAAGTTAAAAATCAACAATTAGCGTAAGCGGGCACCAAACAAATTAAAGTTTACGTCAAGTAATCATTATATTATTATTACTAAAGTAATAATTTACTTATTATGTTTTATTTTTATCGGTTACGTAAAACGTTACGTTTCGCGATAAATTACGTTTAGGCATACCCAGAACCACCAAAATAAATATACGCTTCAACAAATAACCATTATTATTTCTAATGATCAAAGTTTATAAAACTTTGCCTAAGTATATCATATGTGACGCCCATATACATAAAGGAAATAAACAAGACATACAATTGATACAAGTATACAACTTACATTTACTTACAACTTATTAAATACAAGTATACCTTCAATTCTTTCTTTTATACAAGATAAATGGCAAGTAAATATCTAGTGACATCAATCCTTGAAATCATGGGATAATTCACTCCTTAGGAGACATAGAAACATAAGCCTTTATTAGCTAGCAATGTACACATCTTTAGACTTAGAAATTTAGCTAGTGATTTTGACCAAACTTTCCTTAAGACCCTCATTTGTGTTCCTTGACCACTATTGCAATCTTTTGACTAGCTAGATCATATATAATACATGTATATGAGATAAACACATACATACACTTAACACTTGGTGTAAAAGATCAAAACTCTCTCCCTTTTTCTCCTTTGAAGCCCACGGCTCAAAACACTCTTCCCACTCAATCCATACAAATTTTTCTACCACTTATACAAGCATACACACAACATATCTAAGACCTACTAAGATGGTTTGAAGGTTAGGTTAAGTATTTTCAAGTGTTGAAGCAAAGAAAGTGAAATTAGGGTTTCTTGGGAAATTAAGGTTTCTAATCTTGCAAGCTTGGTTTAAAAATCTAAACAAGGGTTTAGATTATATTTCTCATCATCATTTATCACCTTAAGGTTATCTATAAGCCCTCACCTTTTCATTTTCATGATTTTATGAGTATATTAGTTCTATATGGCAAAATCACCATTAGGATGCTTTTAAACATGTAAAACATATTTTTGCTTGTGATTATAATTTTGTACACTTATTCATGTGTTATGTGGTTGAATATATTATGGTATAATGGCTTGTGGAAGACTTGTGATTAATTTATGTAGTTAAAAAGTATATAAAAACAAAGTTATACAAATAAACTCAAAAGATATATAAGGGGCTGTTTTGGTCCGAATTTTTGGACATGGATTTTATATTTTATAAAAATAGTACGTCTCATGACGATTCCAAAATGATAAGAAACTCGAAAAACCGATTTATAACGAAAAAGATACGACGATTACAAGTTTACGATAATTAATACTTTTATAAAAATAATTTTATAAAAAGTTACTGTTCATCAGGGACTTTATTTTTGGAAAAAAATCATAAATAAATAGAACTTTTAAATACGAAGACGTACTCGAAAGAATCGCTAAAAACGGAGTTAAAACGAATAAGTTACGACATTTACGAGATTTACGATAACTAAATCTATAAAAATAAATATATAACTGTTATGAACAGTAAAAATCACTATTCATCAGAAAACTCAGATTTTGAAAATGTTATATTTTGATAACTCGTCTTAATACGAAGGCGTGGACGTAAGAAACGAAAGAAACGGACTTAAAACGAGAAAGTTACGCCAGTTTTACTAAAGTATACTTATAAACGTTATATCGGGCTTAAACGCAGGAAGTTACGCCAAGTTTACTACAACGGGTAAATTTTCATAAACGTTTTTTTTTTAAAACTTGTTAAACACAATTTTACCAAACGATTTGAGGTGAGTAGCTTTTATAGAATTATATGTGGTATTAGTTAATCAAAGTACTATATTACTAGGGAGTTTCATAATGAGGCCTCTTCGGGGTGACGTATCGACGAGTTGTTGGATTTACGATTTAAAGTGTCCTAGCTCCTCATACGTCACTACATGACCTATAATTATGTTAGCTCGTACGATTGTAGGATGGAGCTACTACGGCTATAAATAATCATAGTTTTTGTACTTATACGACTATATTGGGATTAGGTTGCTTAGGATTTACTTCGTGAACGTTTTTTTTTTTTTTGTTTCTTGTTGTTTACCATTCACTCGGTGGTGAGTTGTAGCCCCTTTGTCTACTACTGCTTTATTAATTACGGGGGAGATTACATGCTTGATGTTCTTGGACACAAGTGTTTTCAGTTTTGTTTTGCTATTTACCTGATTACATTTATTGCATAATTACCGTATTGCCATTAAGTCCCCTTTTATCTGAACTGTTTAAATACTGTTGGGTATACACTAGTGTTATGGATAGATCTATCGGAATGACCATCCCTGTCGGGCTGTGGTTCTTGTTGTTCCATTGGAGCATTTAAACATTTAAAGATAATTCATAGGATGTTTGGCAACCTTGTATTGTGATACATTCGTAGGAGTTTTTGTAACATCTGGTATCCATGTTTGGGGCACAAAACCTCGAGTACTGGTTGTTTACAGTTCATTTGTTTTGGTCTAGGTGTGTCAATGTGCCTTAGGGCCTTAATTAATACAAAGTGTTGGACTATCAAATGTGTTTCATGTCTACTCTACTTAAATCTTGTGGTCCACGCTATTTCCTGATAAACTATGTATTCACTCAACTATTTTGTTGACGGTTTTTAGCATGTTTTATCTCAGGTGCTAAGGTATAAGCTTGGTTGGATCGTGAAGTATTATCTATTTGAGGGATTCTGAATTTCTTAACTTCAATGAAACTTTTCGTCTTATAAATCTTAAGTCTTTTTACAAAAACTATGGGACCACTAACGTGAAAACTATGATCTTTTGTAATGGTACATCGAATGTAACTTTTTTTTGAACGTCCATTTAAGGTCGTTTTCTCTATCTTGATTTTTGTACTTTGACGTAGGACAAATCTTGTTACCTTTCCGCTGTGATCCTGTTTTTGGTGGTTGTTACATCTTACCCACTTATCTTAACCCTAAATAGGGGCTGAATAACCAAAGGAGAGGAGTCCCTTTGGCAAGCCTTGATTAAGTGTAAATTGACATTGTTATAAACTAGGTTACATGCTTAAACCTATTTTGGACCTACAATTTCACACACTCTTACAACATAAGTCAACTAGTACGAGAAATCACACAAAAAATCTATCTTTATCCTCCGCCCTTGCGATCATATTATACACCAAAACACAAATTCCATAAAAATTTGAAGATCAAAAATTAAGATAACACTAGTGATGATGATATCTAGTATATTCCTTTATAATTTTTTGGTAGGTGATTTAAAGAAGCTTTTCTGAGTTTTTGTACACTTTTGGGGGTATGATTTTTATAAGAATTTTATAAGTCATTTTGGTGTTAAAAAATTATTTTGGGTGTGAGATCAAGTTGAAGATTGAAGTCTTGTATATTTTTTATCGTTAGATCATCATCTTCATTTTTATTGTGGTAAAATCTCATGAGTTTGGTTTATGTTGTATTTTGATTTTCAAATGTATATGTACATGTATGATATTTGATGATCAGATAATAAAAATGGCCATTGATGTATAGAATCTAGGTTAAATTATAGCTAAAATGTAATCTAAAACAAGTGTAAAGCATCATAAATTTTTATGAGCTGTAATGAATAGTAGTTTTTGTTTTTTTCAATAGGTTTTGAGGTGGATTTGATTATATTAGTTTTGTAGATAATTCCTTTTTGTAAAACACTTGGCAATTTGGATACACCTTTAGAAAGTTAATATTGAGTGTGTTATGACCAAAATCTAAACTAGTTAATTCTGAAATTGCTGTATATATCGGGAATAAAAAAATCATAGTTACGAATTGAGTTGGTTAAAAAGTGAAAACTATGGTACATAGATAAAATCGTGTAGATTATGAATCGATTGGATAGTCACCCAATTATTTACGGTTTGAAAATGGCGTTAAAAACGATAAAAGTGAAATTTCAGTCCTAATTAGTAACTCGACATTTTGTAGTAATATACCCATATCTATAAGTAATATTAAAAGAGGTATATAATTGATTGAATCTGTAAAGTACATTTATTATGAATCCAAGCATTCAAATGTATCAATTATTACTTATTTACTGTTTTATAATTATGACTTTTTTCGTATAACATAAAAGTATAAAAATTTTACTCATTAGCCGAACAATTATTACTATGTATAATCGGAATTTTTTGTAACTAAAACCAGGTGTAGGGACCCCTTTTGGGAGTTTTTTAAAATTTTTTGGGGGCTTAAGAATATGAATAATAAAAGTATCCCGACCTCGAGAACCCAAAATTTTATAACAAGGGTCATTTATAAGCTTAAATGGGCCATAAGGCCTTATTGGACCACTAGGCCCAATGAAACAAAATGGACTTATTGGACTTAGCTTTCAGGCCAATCCACTTGGAATTTCTAATGGGCTAGGTCCTGAAGTCTTTGGTAGTAATATATCAAATATAATAACTTAATGGGTTTGCTAATGGGCCTATTGGGCTTTGTGGAATAATTTAGACAATACTAGTATAAATGTCTAATAAAAACAAGTAAAAACCTAGAAAACTTTTAAGTGTGAAATAACTTATATTTCAGAGAAAAGATCATCATATTAAACTACTGTATACATATACTTATTTCCATTATGATTTATCATTAATTTTTATTCATCTAGAAAACCTAGACCCGTTACAATGTGTATTGGTCTTGGTGACTTGACGAACACTACTCCCGAAGTTCTTTTTCATATCACTATTCTTATTCCGACATCACTAGTGAGTTCATAGACTCGCATTTTAACTTTGAATAATGTTTTATAAACCTCTCCCGAGTGGGATAACATGCTTGTTTTTAAAAATTGAACACAGGGGACCCGAATGTATGCAGTAGCCTTGATTATTATTAAGTTAGCTTAACTCGCTTAGATAAAGACCAGCGGAAATCTTGAATTGTTTAACTATCGGGTAATGGTAAGATGCTTATACTTGGGAAAATCAGTACTATTTGAGAGGTTGCCACCTCCAATCCGTAACGACTGGCTATCATCATGTGTCGGAGAATGACACCACAGATGCGTTGTATAGAGAATAATATGCACTCATAGCGAGGGTGTATAGTGGGCATATTTATTATATGGTAACGTTCAATGTCATGAGGCTTATTATAACCCCCTATAACTTTGTCTTATATCATTGTTATGTCTTGATGATTTTGAGAAATGATACTTGTGTTCAGAATTTATTATATACATATAAACTCTATGGATTCACTCAACATTATTGTTGACTTTTTAGCATGTTTTATCTCAGGTCCTTGATGTAATTAAGTGTGAGATTTTGGGACGTAGAAGCTAATGATTTATATTTTGAAGGCCCATTTAAAGAAAAATTCATGCGAAGAATTATTTGAAATAATGTATTGATTATGAAAACATTTGGGACCTATGTTGTGAAACTTTTTATTTCGAATGATTATATTTAAAAACGTCTCTTTTCGAGTCGTTTTCTACGCTTGAGTTATTGTATTATGCCGTAGCACCCCAAATGACCCTTCCGCTGAGATATATAAAAATGGAGGTGTTACACTTTGCCTGATACCGGGGCACACATGCATATAACAAATGTAAGATCTGGTCTACTGGCTGTGAGATACATAAGGGTGCCTACCATTCCACGATAGTGTGTAGGGTCAACGACTTTCCCTTATGTATCTTTATCCAGTTGAGATTTCTCAACAGGGGGTATCCACTTGGGGTCGCTAGAATTCCATTCCTATTTTTCAAAGATTCATAGAGCATATTTAGACTGGGTTTATAAAGATTGCCCTCTGGACTTTGGAAATATGTGAGTTTTCTAGTATAAATGATATTTTGCCCATCATCGACTCTTTAAAATTTGAACCATTATTTTTGACAGTTGGTCACATAGTTCAGGGTGTAGTAGAGCTAAAATTATATCTTCAACATAGATTTGTACCAGGAGGAATATCTTTGCCTTGTCTTTTGATGATTAAAATTGTGGATCTCACGGTTCCTTTAGAAAATTCTTTAAAAGTGTAGAAACAGTTGACATTAGTTCATACCACACAGCGAGGAGATTGTTTTTACCCATTTATAGAGCCTCTTTTAAGCTTGTTACAACATAGATTCAAATTGTCTTTGATCACAAACCCGTCCCGGATTTGGCTATGACTTCAACTTTTTTTTGCGTAGAATGACATTCTAGATGGCCGTTCTTAACATCCATTTGGTAACCTTATATTTCATCTGAGCACATATGTGAGGAAATTTGAATAGCATCAAGTCTAGCCACTAGAGCAAAAGGATCCTCAAATTAATTCCCTCTTCTCGTCGGTAACACCAGCAACCAAACGAGCCTTGTCTTCTAGAATTCCTTAAATTCGTCAAGTTTACTTTGTATATCATTTTAATGTAATAACCTTTCACATTATCTGGGAAGAGAATGAGTTCCCAGACTTCAAGACGTTTAAATTCATGAAGCTCCTCTTGCATTGCTTCAATCCAACAATGCTTGAGCTTATTGCGTCTTAGAGTCTTGGTTCATTGATGTGAGAAAGGCATCTTAGTACAAAATGTAGGCATGTCATGGATGTTGGATTAAAAACTTCTTGATGATCTTGGTGAAGATTTCTGCTGCTAAGTTTGTGTTTTACTGTGCTAAGTAAAACTTAGTGTTGTTCATTACTCTGATAAAAAATATGTAAGTAGGTTTGTCTGATAGTTATTAGTAATACTGCTAGTGTAAACTTTGTATGCTAGTGTATATTAGTACTGCTAGTTAGAATGCTATCTATACGTTAGTACTGCTGAGTAAAGTTAGTACTGATAGTGAAGATTGAAGAAAATATTCTAAGTAGTTACTACTGCTTGTACATAGTTAATGATGCTGGTGTATAAGTTACTACTGCTTGTTAAGAGTTAATGCTACTGGTACAAAGCTACAACTATTAAAAGATTACAACTGTTGAAAGATAAAGATTGCTTGAAGATCAAGATTACTTATGAGTAAAAGATTGTTTTATAGAATGATCTTGAGAATATCTAAGTTTTAGTAATAATTTAAATCGACTGGACTCATGGTGTATAAAAGGAGGTCCTAGGGCATATAGTTTATTATCACAATCTAGAAATCTTTTGTTTTGATATCGTTATTGCTTCAAGGTTTTGTAACCATAATACTAGGAGAGTATTTGTATTATTTGTAATAATAATATTAGAGTTTTATTGTTGATATTTATAGTGTTTTGTGTTACTGAAGATTTATTCTTATATTAAGATTGAGATTCAGCATAATCTTTAGTATGATCAAACAAAGTTTCTTAATCTAAGTGTGTTAGATCTTATCTAACTAATAAACCTTATTAATGCTTTAAAGAATTCGTTCCATTATGTAAGTTAACTGGTAAGGACCTACAAGATGGTATATGTGCTTGTTGCTTTGAGTATCTGTTTAAGATGACCTTGGCATCAAGTATCTAGTACATATGGTGGCTTGCATCAAAACGTGCCTATTTTCTTAAAACAGGTGAGTATAAGCTTTCGGAGATTGAGGAGAAATGTACATCCAAATGAGTGTGATTTATTCTCTATGGGAAGTCATAGAGAATGGTAATGCACCTCCAATAACAAAAGTTGTTGAAGGTGTTGAGACTACAATTGCTCCTATAAATGCTGATGAAATGGCACAAAGAAGCGTTAAAGTAAAGGCAGGAAGCACTTTATTGATGGGGAATAACTAATGAATATCAATGAAGTTTCTGTACTCTATCAATGATGCCATGTCATTTTGAGGCTATTGAGATAGAGGTTTGGATGGGATTGTGTACTAAAAGACTCAGAGAATCTTTTAAAGCTTAGCAGTATGAATATTTTTTGAATCTAGCTCAGAGGTGTTAGTCAAATCCTTTGATAGACTTCAAAGATCTTATAGTCAGATTGGAGTTCATTGGTGAAAGTATCTCACAAGAGATGTGAATCAGAAATCTTAAGAAGTCTGTCACTGTATGGATAACCTCAAAATACCATTGTGTGGTGGAACAGCTGAGATAGATACATTAAACTTGGTATGTCTTTACAAAAACCTAAAGAACGATGAACCAGAGGTCAAAAGGATCATCAAGCTCAAAGACACAAACACACAAAACTGTTAGCCTTTGTGTCCTCAAACAGCATCCAAACAAGTTACATATGTAGCAGTTATTAATACTCATGGGTGTTACAATGCTGAGATCTCTAGCTACTGCTATTAACTTAAACTATTTGTTAACTTGAGTGATGCTGTTATCTGTACTTTCTTTGCAATTCGATCATACACTCCACAACTTGGACATGAGGACTTGCAACAAATTCATCCTGATGATTTAAAGAGATGTACTGATAGGTGGCAGATGGTTATGCTAACAATGAGGGCAAGGAGATTCTTAAAGAACACTGGAAGAAAGCTTATTGTTAATGGTAATGAGACCATTGGGTTTGATAAGTCCAAGGTGGAGTGTTACAACTTGTTGGGACATACAAGATAAAAGGTCAAAGTACTGCTAAGTAGAAAGTCAAAGTAATGCTAAGTAGAAAGTCAAAGTACTGCCAGTCAAAGATCGAAGTACTGCCGTGGATAAAGGAATCTTAAAGGATTATCATTTAAACGGATTATGTTAGTAATTATCTTGTAACAGTTACTTTAATGATTGTAATTTGATTAGCTGTTTAGATATCAAGACTCGTACTTCTACTAGTAGTCTTTCCTTATGTTTATAAAAGGAATCTCTAGGAAGGTATTAGAGAGATAAAACAATCACGAATTATTAGTATGTTTTAGGGGGGGGGATCTGCAATTTAGGCGATCAAAAGGGTTTTATTTTTTTTTTTTTAATACAAATCTCTCAGTTTGATTATCTTTTGTGTGTTCTTCTTAATGTACTGCCAACTAGATTCCGAATAGTTGTCTGTATATCAGTTGTCTTCATTAAGGAATATCGTACTACAATTTGTGGTATCAGGTTGTGTAGAGGACTCTGATATACGAAGAACTTTTAATCATTCGTAAATCTTTCTAAACTCATTAAAAGATGTCTGAGATGAACCTATCTCCAACTCGTAAGTCATGCACTAAGAATCCCTATGATCAAGAAGGGTGAATATGGACCTATGGTCCATGTAGTGTGACAGTATATGCCATAACTGACCATCTTTACTATGGGAGTATAATCACCAATGCGTGACCAGCTACATACTGTTCTGCATCATCGTCGCACCTAAATTCACTTTGCTGCCAACGCAAGCAAGAAACAATGTGAAGCCCTTAACATTTGCTTTTTGCAATCCCTGATAGACTCTTCTTGTTGTTCATGATGCCACACATGCAAAAACCTTTTGGACAGGCCATAAAAGCAACGATTTGGAGTAATGGAAGCATCAAAGTAGTGAAAAAAGATGCTTAAAGAATCTTTTGAAAACAACAATCGAGACGTTTACTATCGGATCTAGAGAAGAGCTAGATTCAGATACAAAAGGTTTCAAAACTTTCTTTAGTATGCTTGAATTATATGATGCTAATAGTGTCCCTTGAAGATACATTTTGAAGTTACTAGAAGTTTACCATATGTGTGCATGGTAGTTGCTACAATGATTCGGGACTAACCTGGACTGGGATGAATTTGGAGTTTGATAATCTCTACAACAACTTGAAGTGTGTATGAGCATGAATGAAGGGTGTTTCCAAAAACTCAAAATCACAAAAAATATTGCTTTTCTGCCACATAAGGCAAAAGGCATTTCTTTTGAACAAAGTAATGTTGAATAAGCCATTTCCTAAATGGATTTACTCAGGCTGCTCAGCACAGTGCAAACTGTCAACTGTGCTTCCCACTCAGTACGAAATCATATGTTCTTCTTTGCTCAAAAAGCATTCTTTGCCTAACACTGATGATGATGAAGACTGTTGCAAAATTTGATGAAGATGCTATGGAAGAAATTGACATTTCGTTTGGCAAGTGGCTATTTGTTAATTGCATGATAAGGAAGTTTATGAGGAAAACAGGAATGGACCCTGACCTAAGCCAAGAATGTGGTATTTATTTTGATAAGTCAAAGATTGAATGCTTTAACTGTCAAAAGTTAGGTCATTTTGCTAGGGAGTGTTGATTTGCTAAATAAGAAAACAAACATATGGTCGTAAGGAAAGAGGATTGGTGGATATTGAGATTCAAACTCAAAAGCCTTTGGTAGCAAAGACAATACCAATGAAGATATTGGACTGGACAAGGATATTTGATGCTGAAACCAGTGACAGTAGCCATGATGCTCTGACTATAAGTTGAACAAGTTGATTGCGAGATTGGAGTTTGATGCAGGAAACATGTGCAATTTTGGTCAAGATGGACTTGGTGAATTTTGCTGTTGGAGCAACAAAGTGGATATACACCTGGTCTCTAGCTTTGATGGCTAACAAACTCAGAGGTACTTTACGTTCCAAATGTAGTAAATCTTATAAAAAGTTGCTTAAATAGCCTATCAACTGAAAGAGATATTTTTCAAAGGTGGACTGAAAATTCTTAGATATCAAATGAGCTTAGGGAGTCATTAGAAGTCATACTTAAAAACTTGAAAAGACATGAATATGCATGGGGTCGATAACTATGAACCAGATCGGATTATGAATTAAAAGATAAGAGATTTGAAACTAGAGAAAAAACAATAGGATCTTGATCAAAGCCTTAAAAGAAGAGATGATTTCAGTTTAAAACTTGAAAAATGGTAAATGTTCAGTACTCTCTAAAATGAAGTTCTAATACAAACAAGATATTTGTTGATAAAATCATGTATAGGATTTGGGGTTGAGTCTTAGTAGTGGTATGGAAAGTGACCATTTCTTCTGGGGAATAACAATTCGACTGCATCTTTGTATCAACTTTCAAAGCCAAAGGATTTCATTCGGTTTACCTCTCACCAACAGGTATATCATACCCCTAGGGCAAATGTCTCTTTTACAGGGATAGTGAAAAAAAAAATAACTAGCCTATTAGGGTATAAGGTCCTTAAATCAAGTGAATACAAAGTCTAGTCAACCAGTAATGATAGAGAAAAAAAGCTTAATTGAAGATTGGGTGACAGAGTGATGATGAAGAGACTTTTTTAAACTCTTCAGCAAACTCAAAAAAGAAACTATTTTTAACTCAGAAATAGTGATACATCTTTTGAAAAAAGGTCACCTTGCAGTCAAAATTATGATGGTCAAGTATCTAGGATAACGGGTTTTGGCACAAAGGGGGTATTATGTGTTGTATGTTAAAGTCCCTAATCACCTAATCAAGAACTGTTATCTACTTGAAAGAACCTTAAACAAACCCACACTCATATCTATAAGGAACACAGGGTTCAAGGGTATAAGTCCAGTGTGGAACAACTTCAATAGGGTGAACTTAGTCAATTTCTCATAGAAACTTGGTACCTCACCACAGACGGTCTTTCATTCCATCAGCCCATGTACTTACAAGGGAAGGGCTGGAAAAGTACAGCCTAGACCCAAAATTGAACGAACGGTACCTTCAAAAGTACTTGCTAATGAGTTTTGCAAGTAACTGCTAGACTAAAATACCACACGCGCTACTTCGCAAAGTAATGGCATAGACCGTATCATCCAATGATGGATATACATAAGACATAGAACCTCAAGTTTTCACCATCATCAAGGTGTCTTCTTACCACAAGGACTTCTCACTGACCTCAAAGACCTAGAAAATCATTTAATCTATCTGGGGTTAAGAATGGAAATACTGTTGAATCACAAGCTAGTACTTCCTCAGAATGTAAGTGTCAAGGGGGTCTGCCTTGATAAATCCAAACAAACATGGAGACCAAAAAGGGGAAACTATCTAGATTCTGTGAATAGGGATTAATAGATTTACACACTCAACAATTTAGAGGTATGATACACTCCATTAGGGGTATCCAAGTCAGTTATGACTTAGGTCCCTAAAAAGAGTCTAACTTCTTTAAAATTGTTTGTGACAGGGGCAATCCAGAAGAAGATCTCAAGGATATGCTATTATTACCAGTGGATGCTCATGGAAGTCTGACAGGGAAAAGGGGACAAGTGTCTAATTTTAAAGAGTTCAAGGGTGTTATGTGGGCTTTTTGGGAAATGACTCTATAGGAGAGAATCTCAGGAAAAGGGGAACATCAAGGACATCTTGCATAGACTCTTGAGAAAGTCAAGCTATGTGGAGGAGCTAGTTCAACCTCCTTTCTGTTTCTGCAAATCTGTGATAAGAAGACACAATGTCCTCTTCACTGACATGGAGTGTCTTCTCTTATCTCCAACAAGTTTAAGTTGTTGATGAAGAACATGGTGATACTTCGAGAGCTCTAGATAAAGAATGATGTTTACATCCTGGATCTTAAGAATATTTTTCCTTCTAGAGGAGTAACTTGGTTTGGTTGCAAAGGCAACAAAGATGAAGTGTCTTTGGACACAGAGATTGGGGCATGTCACCTTATGGAATATCAACATAGTTGGTTTAAGGCAATTGGTTGATGTTTACCTTCAAGACATCAATTGATCATTCATGTTTGGCATGTAGAAAGGGAAACAGCACAAGCTTCTTTCAAGCGATTGAAGGAAAGAACTGTCAGAGAACTCTGAATTGTCCATATGGATTTATTTGGACTGTGTCAGTAGTGAGTGTAAATAGGCAGTACTGCTTGGTGGAGGTTACTGATGTTGTTAGTAAATACAGTGGTTATTTTTCTTGGCTTAAAGATGAGAATATATTATGCTTATGATGATTTCGTGGGGTTCAGAAAACAAACTAAGACATAATGTGATAAGGACCATAGTGTAGTGACCATGGAACGAGTTCAAGAATTAACTTAATGAATGAGTTATGGGCCAAGAAAGGAATCAAGTGAGAATATATGGCTTTGAAGGACTCACAGCTAAATGGTTGTTTATTGTCGCAGAAGAAAAGAAAGAATATGACTCTCATTGATGCTGCTAGAAACAACTTTGTTATACAGATTACCTTTTACATATTTCCCTATTTTGGGCTGCTGAAGCAGTTCACTTCTGCTTGAATATCGTGTTTAGATAGAGTTTGGGACTAAACCTCATCATGAAGGACTACTTATGAACTTTTGATGGGAAGATCTCTAACATCAGTTTCATGAGACCTTTTGGATGTCTCTGACTATCTTAATACCATAGATTTTTGGTAATTGATGGCAAGTCAGAAGAGGCTTATATGTTGGATTCTTCTAGCAACAGCAAAGGTTTAGAGTCTATAACAGGTCACAAGAAAGGTTCAAGACTGTCTTCATGTAAAACTTTCTTGAGAATCAGAGATTCAAAAAGGAAAAGGTCCTGATTGGATGTTTGATCTTTGAACTTCTAACTCCTTCAATGAATTACTATTCTGTAAGGATGAAAAAACTATTGCTGATTCAGCGAGAAAATGTTATCAACTCTTGTGATGTAGGAAAGAAAACTATGCTGATTCAAAAGAACAAGGAATAACTTGTGATGATGCTGAAGATTTAGATGACCAGCAATTCATTGTTCATACCACTCAGCCTATGCCTCCAGAGGAACGTACTGCTGCAAAAGAAGTTAAATTGTCCTCTGAAGATCAAGCTTTACATGATGAGCTTGTAAGTTTGATGCATCAAGAATCTCTTGCCAAAGCTCATAATGATGATCAAAGGATTGCTTTTGAAGAGGAAAAGAGGAGAATATCTATTGCAAAGGGAAAAGAACATGTTGACAGTACTTTCACTCTAAGTACTGCTAATACACCTCCTCAAAGTACTGGCAATACACCTACAGATTCTGATGATGATACTCCAACAGATGGTGTTTTCTCTACAAACTCTTTTGATGCTGAGGAAGGCGGAGTAGCTGACTACAACAACATGGATCCTACCATTGATGTTCCCTCTACTCCCACACTTAGAATTCATAAGATTCATCCTCAAAGTCAAATTATTGGCAAAAGTACTGCTGGGGTTCAAACAAGAAGAAAGCTTCAAGACAGTACTTCAAATCAACATCAAGCATTGCTGTCTTTCATATACAAGCAAAATAGAACTAACCACAAAGATCAGCAAACATGCTTGTTTGCTTGTTTCTTATCTCAAGAGGAACCCAAGAAAGTCTCTCAAGCCTTAGCAGATGAAAGTTGGGTTGAAGCGATGCAAGAAGAACTGCTTCAATTCAAGCTACAAGAGGTATGGGTGTTATGTGACCTACCAGAAGGCAAGAGGGTGATTGGAACTAAATGGGTTTTTAGAAACAAGAGAGATGAACGGGGTACTATTATCAAGAACAAAGCACGCCTAGTTGCACAAGGGTACAGACAAGAAGAAGGTGTGGATTATGATGAAGTATTTGCACCAGTTGCCAGAATTGAAGCAATAAGACTCTTTTTGGCATTTGCATCTTTCATGGGCTTCATTGTCTATCAGATGGATGTCAAGAGTGCATTCTTATATGGCAACATCACAGAAGAAGTGTATGTCAAACAGCCTCCAGGTTTTGAAGATCCTGCTCATCCAAACAAGGTCTACAGAGTTGTCAAGGCACTTTATGGCCTGCATCAAGCCCCAAGAGCATGGTATGAAAGACTTTCCACTTTTCTTTTGAAGCATGGATATAGGAGAGGGGCTATTGATAAAACTCTGTTTATTAAGAAGGATAGAAGAGATATCATGTTGGTACAGGTATATGTTGATGATATCATCTTTGGATCTACCAAGTCTTCTATGGTGAAGGATTTTGAAGATCTTATGCAAAAGGAATTCAAGATGAGTTCCATGGGTGAACTCACTTTCTTTTTGGGGCTTCAAGTCAAGCAAACTTCTGCTGGTATTTTTCTAAGTCAAGACAAATATGTGAAAGACATTCTCAACAAATTTGACTTTAGAACCATTAAGCCAGCATCCACCCCCATTGAAGCTCATAAATCTCTAGGAAAAGATGAAGAAGGTGAAGATGTTGATGTACATCTTTATAGGTCTATGATTGGGTGTCTCATGTACTTAACTGCTTCAAGACCAGACATAATGTTTGCTGTTTGTCTGTGTGCAAGATTTCAAGTCACTCCAAAGGTTTCTCATCTACATGCTGTCAAAAGGATCTTTAGGTACCTCAAACATCAACCAAAATTGGGTCTATGGTATCCTAAGGACTCTCCTTTTCATTTAGAAGCTTTTTCAGACAGTGACTATGCTGGGGACAATCATGATAGACGATCAACTTCAGGAGGATGTCAATATCTTGGAAGAAGACTGGTATCTTGGCAATGCAAGAAACAAACAATTGTGGCCATATCATCTACAGAAGCAGAATACGTAGCAGCTGCAAGTTGTTGTGCTCAGGTTCTTTGGATGCAAAATCAACTACTTGATTATGGATTTAACTTCATGAATACTGAAATCCATATAGATAATAAGAGTACCATTTGCATTGTGAAGAATCCTGTTTTCCACTCAAAGACCAAGCTGTTATCCCACTAGTTAATCCATTACACAACACTAATTATACCAAGATGCTAGAAAATGAGAAGAATCTTAGAGAGAGAAAGTAGAGAGAGAAACAAGATTAGATAGAAAGATGGAGAGTTACAAGTGAAGTGAAAAATGCAACCAACACCCTTCACCAAGTGTGGTGAAGGGATATTTATACCCAAGGCACTTGGGCTTTCTAAAATGGGTCGGGCTTGGCATAACTTGGGCTTTTGGATTTTTGAAGCACCTCTAGTTTTTTTGAGGGGAGGATATGAATGATTTTTCAGAGGTTTGATGATTTGAAGAGATAGTTTGCAAAGTTGAAGGGTTGTCGTTGCACATATTTGAGTTGGACATCTTTTTGTGTTGAAAGTACTGCTAATCCAACTCAAAGTACTGCTTGCCCTTAGAAGTACTACTTAGACACAATACTGTTCTAACGTTTCGGTCACGGTCATCTCAAACATACGTTTTTGCGCTCTTAAAAAGTATTTACAACGTAACTTCATAGTTATTCTACAACAACCTATACAATACTCAACTGAATTGCATTTTCTCATACTCTATCTCTTTTCTTTCATAACTTTTTAAATTACAAACCTCCGTACGCACATTAATTTCCTTCATAATGGCAAACTTTCGCTCTTGTAAAAAGCACAACATGATTGCGTGTGTGGAAATGATGGCCTCAGAATGCTGATTTTATCAAATCATCGACATTTCTCACTGGCTGCACCACTATTAACTCTTTGTTTGGTGATCTGATCTTATTGGTCCATGGCTTTCAACCAATTTTGGTGCATACCGCTATCTCAAAGGGTCATGAGTAACTCACATCCGGCCAGTAGCTGGCAAGAAGATTTTGTTTCCTAAAGCAACCATTCGAGTCTGACCTACTCTTTTGATAATGAAAATGGAGTTGATTGCTTTCCTAGCAAGTTAATTGGGACGTGCTAAGTGTTATTGATACGAGGGTTAATTTAGCACAACTCACTTTCTCATAAACCGTTTTATTTTTGCCCACAAGTGGAAGTACTTGGTCCATGTATTACTTCCACTGCCTTAGTCCTAGAGCACTTAATGGGACATTTGGGACAAAATTTGCCTCCATGCCTCTTGCTAGGTCTAGCCACAAACCCAAAGTTAATTTCTCTTTGATGGATTTAACTGGGATGCATAGGGCATATTTAATGGTACAGCTTTTCTTATTTATCTATGGTTAGTTGCAATTGTTTTTGAACAAGCAGTTAGAGGGACCGTAGACAGGAGAACCTCACTCAGGACTTTATACCATCCGTTTCACTTCCTTCCAAGGTTTTTACATTTATGAGGAAGCATAGTACTAAGTTCTCATGTAGGATTACACCCTTGACTCCATCTATGTTAGAAGTAGTCACAGCATTGGCAGCGGAGGAAGAACAGAGTACTAGCCCTCATTCTAGGGCTGCAAGTTATGCAAGGGATGCTCAAGGCACTCCAACTCAAAGTGCTGCTCATTCTCAAAGTGCTGCTCATTCTCAAAGTGCTGCTCATTCTCAACGTACTGCTTCAGTACAAGGTACTGCTTCCTTCCATGGTACTGTTAACTCTCAAGGGACTGCTGACATACAAAGGACTGCTGACTTCCAAGGTACGGCTGAACCTCATGATGCTGCTTCTATTCCTAAATCTCCCAATGATTATACTCCCACAGATGTGTTTCTCAAGTCTGGAGGAGATGATGGACTTTTAGATATATTAATGGCTTTGAACAGAGAAGTTAGGAGACTCAAGAAGCAAACTCTTTCTCAAGCTAAACAAATAATCAAGCTCAAAGCCAAGCTCAAGAAATTGTCCAAATTCGTCCAGCCAGTGGTCAAACATCATGCTCTTTGGGTAGAGAATCAAAACCTTAAGAAGCAAAAGAGACGAAGAAAGAAGCATAAGAAGAAAGTGTCTTCAGTCAAATTGGGGAGGAATAAGGATGAAGGAACTTTGTCTGAAGAGTAATTGTTCAAGAAGAAGACTACAACACATCCTTTCTTTGAATGATATTGTAATCAGCGATGCTGCTGTTACTCCTGATTTGGAAAGATAAAATGTGAGAGAATGAAGAAGTTAATATGAGGAGAAAGAAGCTTCTAAATGTAATGAGTGAGAGGAAACAGAAGAATTGGATTTGGAGACAACTCCTAAGTACTGCTAGACAATTTGGTACTATTACTCTCAGGACTCTAAACTTTGAGATGGCACCCTCTCGCCAATTCAAGGAAGGACTTGAAGAACAACTTAAATGCTGCTGAAGTTTCTCCCGGTCTCAATTTCTAGACAGAGTTTGAGCATTCCTGGTCCCCACTACAAACTATCCTCAAACAGCCACTAAGGTACTGACTTACTAGAGATAAAGGCAAAAGGGATATGGTTGGAGAACCTAAGAAGCAATTACCTTGTCAACAAATCAGAGCCTTGGAAACTACCCAAAAAAAAAAAAAAAAATAAAAAATGGGATTAGGAGGTTGTTAGAAAAATTCAAGCTGAATGGGATGCTGAAGAAGCAAAGAAAGAGGTTGAAGATTTGAAGAAAACAAAAGCCAAAGGACTACTTTGAGGAAAACCTACTTCTCTTGCTCAAGGAAAGAAATCAAATGATGAGTTTTAAAAGGTCAAGGATACAAAATTGCAAACTTAAAGTATCCACAGGATGAAGGAATTGTATGGACAAGGTTAAGCATCTTTTAAATACTCCTCAAAGACTTTATTCCAATGGATTCGGAGAAAGAATGGAGATGTGAGGAAAGAGATGCAAAAAGACTCTTAAGGAAATGGAAAAGTACATATCTGAAGAACAGCATCAAAGACGCCTAAGTTAAGAACAGAAACTATTGATGAGCTCAGAAATTACCCTTAGGGTTGTTGACTTTGAAATGAAGTTTGTACACGATAAAGAGTCACTAGAAGGAATCTCCATGATTACAGAGCTCCAAGTTATTGATTCACCTGATGGAGAGTATCTTATCATTCACAGAGAGAATAATCATTTTAGGGCTTTTGATACTTTGTGGGAGATACTGCATGTCTTAGATAGACAGGATTTATATCACCTATATCGAGTTGTTGATGACTATTATGAGCACATTCCTCCAACCGGCTTAGGTTTGATGCTTCTGGGTGATCTAAACATTATTTGGGAGACGACTAATCAAGGATGATGACTTTGGAAGGATTCAAGAAGAATGGTGATTATTAGATGCGAGGGTTCATGAATCTTCGTGTGTGCTTACAATGAGAGATAGAAGATGGCACTATGATTCACATGCTGGCTGAGAGAAGATATCCTCTATCAAGAGAGTTGATGATAAGGATGCTGGAACATGGAATGGAAGTTGAAAACGAAACTGAGACAGCCATTACTTTGATACATCTGTTCATTTTGTGGACAACTGCAAATGGTGACAATTCTTAAACAACTGGTATGTTTTATCAAAATTTTCTTTATATATATCTCATATTTGATAAAACAGGATTAACTGTGAACAAAAGCCTGTACTTTGTTTTAAAGGGTACTGCTTGTGTAAAACAAACTGTACCTTTGATCTGATAGATACTGCTAGTTAAAAAGTTGTTTTTGAAATGTTGTGAAGATTTAAGTGTGCAAAAAGATTTAAGGCACAGATATTTGAATGTCAAACTGTTTTAAGGGATTGAGTGTTGGTTAACCACCACACAGCAATTCGGTATTCAATTCACCATGTCTTTACAAACATAAAATTGACTAATCCAAATCAACAGTTTTGGTAAGACATTTCAAATCTGTTGAATGGTTGAACAATTTTACCAAAATTGTTTGGTGATCAATACACCATGGTATTTACACTGAAATTTTTGGCTACTCCAAAGCAAACGGCTTTTTGGTAAAGAGAACTCAAATCCGTTGATAGCTTTAATAGTTTGCTCAAAACTATATGGTCCTCAACTCACCAATGTTTTATTACTGAGAGTTGACTAGTCCTGAGCAAACGGCTACAGGTAAAGACTAATCAAATCCGTTCATGGTTGTAATGACTTAACAAAAGTCATATAGTACTCAACACACTATGATTCATGTTCTGAGTGTTGAAGTGATTTTTAGTTCATCATGGATTATACCCTTTTCTAGGTACCAAGAAATTGACTAGCACAAGAGTGAATGGATGCTTGGTAAAGGGCTCATCAAATCCATTCATGTTGCTGAAAAGACATGTTGCTGAGAAGAACAATCTGTTTGAGGCAAAAGACAAAGATTTTTGAAGAAATGTGTATGTTCAAGATAAGAGGTTTCATTTCAAGATGCTCAAACAGATTGTGTACAAGATACTGCTCAAAGGATGAAGCTTAAAAAAGATGAAGACAGTACTGCTAAAATGAACAAGATCTAGACGAGCTTAATAAGAAGAACAACTATCAAGAAACTTGAAGTCAAAAAAAAAAAACAAAAACCCCCAAAAAAAAAAAAAAAAAAAAAAAAAAAAAAAAACAAAAAAAAAAAAAAAAAAAAATAAAAAAAAAAAAAAAAAAAAAGCAAGTATAATTCAAGTTAGGGAGGATTGTTGGAAAATACAAGTCAAAAGGTCAATAGTTTGACACGAAAAAAGTCAAGTTACAGATTAATGAAAAAAGTCAAGTTAACTGCTCAGTCAAAGGATCGAAGTACTGTCCGTGGATATAGGAACTATAAAGTTTAAATGGTTTGTTTTAGCATTTATCTTTGTAACAGTTGTTAGAGATATGTATCAATTAGTGTTTATGATTATACATGGGACTGTAATCTACTAGTGGTTATCCTTATTTGATTATAAAAGGATCTCTAGGAAGATTATTAGAATATATCAGAAAAACAGAGAAAATCACGAAGTTAGAATTTATTAGTATTGTATTGGGATCAGCAATTTAGCAGATTCAAAAGGTTTATAACGAAATTCGTATTGAGAAAAACCTTTCATTGAGTGTTCTTCATAAGTACTGCCAAACTTGATTCCGTTATAGTTGACAGTATATCAGTGTTTCATTAAGGAATATCCGATCCTGCAAGGAAGAGAAAAGAAAAATGAATAAGGTATGACATGTAAGGCTTAGTTCGTGACTTACAATAGTCCTAGAGTCTTGGATGTGTCGTGTAGTGTGTAGAATGACAACCCTATGTGTTACACCCAAATGTATATCAACAAAAGCTTCAAAGCTTATTAATTTACCCAATCTTGGCTTGTGCACCTTCCTATGACCTTGTACGAAGTCCTAGTATCACTTATGTGGAGTCTGTTTGAACCCTTAGATCATTTAAGCTCGAGGTTGTTTAGACCTCATCTAGGATCATGATAACAAAGACATTAAACATATATGCACAACGAAATTAAACAAAGAACAATGTTATCATCAACAAGGTTTTATTACCAAACGTTTCCATCATGCCTCAATATTATTAATCAGAATAATACAGTTACCATATCTATACAGTCACCCATGGATCAAGGAAAACCTTGATTACCTTGAGGCTACACCATAAACCCTAGGCGTCCACTTAGAGGGCTTGACGCCTAGACACACACACACACATACTTTTTTGTGTTTTACATCTTGACACACACAAGACTATATGACCTATATCTCTTTATATACTAGAGATATTAGGTTTTACAAAGGAATAAACATAATAAATCTTTTAAACATTTAAGTTTATCTCCTAAATCTTTATCTTTATTAAGGAGATCTTCCATAATCTTTATCTTTTGATATCTTTGACTAAATTTTCAATAATTCACCACCAACTTATAGAATTCTTTAATGACGATTTTAGTCCTTTTGTTTCATTCTTTTATTTATTTTGTCTCATCAAATCTAGAATCCCAACAACTTATATGTTCGAGTCGAGGTTAGTTTGTGAAGATGAGGGTGGTATGGGTTCGGTTTATTGTTTATCCCAAAGACAATGAGGGAAGGTAATATGGCATGTTTTGATTGAGGTGTTTTTCAGTTTCAAGAAGAGTATTTATTTCAAGTTGATAAGTGTGATGGGCTATTTATAGGCTTTATAAGATAGTTACATTTCCTCGTGTTCCCTAATCCAACCAAACCGCTGCCCTTAAATTGGTGGTTTGTTGTTTTCTTGTTAATCTCACATAGTTTTGTTATTGCCTTTACTAGTACAACTCTTAATTACAAGATATATGTACAAGATTTGTTAAGATTTGGAATTCTTATAAGTTTGTGTGCGTTTCCTTAGCCGGGGTATCTAAGAGGGGATACAAAGGATCCAAAAGAGCTCAAATGATTATTAACCCATGTGTATTTGTTTAACTAGGAACATATTAGAGTACATTCTTAATTAAAATCCATAGTGGCGGTACATGTAATTATGTATAAGATTTAGGAGTATTTTCTAGTGGATTAGGCAAGTGGGACAACATCGTTTCTATTGGGTTTGGTTCACCATTTTCAGCAATGTGACTTAGGAACACTTATGAATTGAATAAATTTTGTGTTTAAGGTTTAAAAGTGGGTATTTGTTTGAGTCTAGGTAAGTCTAGGTATTTCCAGGGTGTGACTAAATGTATTTTATTGCGAAACGTAAGCCTTTTATGTGACCAATAAAAATAAAATACACAAAGTTAATAATTATCTTCTTAATAATTATCTAACATTTGATTGACGTAAACCTTAATTTATTTGGTGTCCGTTTACGTTAAATGATTATTTCTAGTCTACGCGATTTATCTTAAGAGTTAAATTAAAAGTAAACGCGTATTGGACTAAAATAAATAGTAAAGAATATATAGAGTAGTAAATGACCTGATATTGAGGAAATGTTACAGTTTCCATACCCATTAAAGAGCTTTATGCTCAAAGCTTAAGCCTATGTAGTGGATGTATATTTACGAAGCCGGTTTTGAAAAAGTTGTGGGTATTTTTGTTTGAATGAATCTTCACATTCCCAGGTGAACTCAAGACCTCTCCTAGAGTTCCATCAAACCTTAACTAATAGTATCCGGCTTCGCTTTAATTGTTTGATCTCTCGTTCCATAATTTCAACGGGCTCTTCCACAAACTGGAGCTTATCATCAATGTGAATTCCTTCCAACGACATGGCTAATGATTCGTCAGCGTAACATTTATTCAGATTAGACACATGGAAAGTATGGTGAACCCATGCTCAAAACTCTTGAGGGGAAAGTTACCGCTGTAGGTAAACCTGCCTCATGTTAAGCTCCTTTTGGTCAAGAATGTGTTGTAGACTTTTATGGTCGGTGAACACGGTGCATTTGGTTCCATATAGATAATGTCTCCATATCTTTAGAGCAAACACCACCGATCCAAGTTCTAAATCATGAGTGATGTAGTTCTTCTCATGAATTTTTAGTTATCGAGAAGCATAGGCAATCACCTTCTCTCTCTGCATCAATACAACACCTAAACCCTTGTGTGAAGCATCACAATAGACCACAAAGTCTTCGCTTCCTTTAGGTAAAGTCAGAATTGGCGCATTGCATAACTTCTACTTTATTAACTGAAAAGCATTTTCTTCATTTTTACCCCAATCAAATTTGATTCCTTTCTTAGTAAGCTTTGTCATTGATTTAGCAATCTTCAAAAAACCCTCAATGAACCTTCGATAGTAACCAGTAAGACCTAAAAATTGGCGGATCTCCGTCGGTGTCTTAGGAGATGCCCAATCTTTGATAGATTATATCTTGACTGGATCCACATGAATACCTCTACTATCAATGACGTGACCGAGAAATTGTACCTTCGGAATCCAAAATTCACATTTTGAAAACTTGGCATACAACTTCTCCTTCTTAAGCAATTCCAAAATCGCCTTAAGATGTTCTTCATGCTCTTTCTTGTCCTTTGAATAAATAAGTATGTCAACGATGAAGACAATTACGAACTTATCCAAGTAAGGCATGAACACTCGATTCATGAGGTCCATGAATACCGCATGTGCGTTTGTTAGCCCGAATGGCATAACCTGAAACTCGTAATGACCATACCGAGTTCCATATACAGAATCAGGACAATAATAGGAAGAAATCGGAGCAGCCATGACCTGCACTTTAAGGTCACATTGGTAGTATATAAATATCTTGTGTCTCTTAGTATGAAATTGGACACATTTGAGCGACGTGCAGTGGCAATGCCTGAAGAAAAATAAGTGGATTTCGATGTCAATTATTATGTTTATATGGGGAGCTTGTAGAGAGGATTGTATGTAATTGAATAGGGTAAATTTATGTGCATATTAATAAGGTGATATTTTACTGTGTTGACGGGTGTATTATATATTTACGACTGGCTTATGTATATGGATATAGATATATAGTATTGCAAAACATGTTAATGCATCGTAGGTATGCACATATTGGTTTGTTGATAGGGTCCGTCACCTAGGATTTATGACTGAACCTGGGGTTGACTCTATAACCTTGGCTTTGGTGTGGTGTAGTACCAATATTCTGTCTACACCCCAAACGGGTGGCCCTCTCTAGACGGGTAATTTACACTGGGTGTATGGCGTGTAGGGCGTGATACTTGTGCATTAATATAAGACATCGTACTAGCGATATTATGAAGAGAAGGACTGGAGCCTCTTTAAGGGTTTATATTATGGTTTGGTTGTAAATTTCCATTTAATTGAATCGTTGTTTAGCGCGATTTGATAAATTATAGATTTAATATTTGTGACATGTTTAGTTGTATAAGATAATGGGTGGATATGGGGGAATGGTGATAATGCTGAATAAATAAGGATTTTTTATCAAACTGTGCAACGATTTTGTTTTCAAACTGGTATGATATAAGTAGCATGGTTTCTTGAAAATCGGCTCCAAATGGTCATGTGTGTCGAGGATCACCATATAGCAAGCAAGGTTAGGGGATTGCTACTGGTAGTTAGAAGTCACGCTCTAGAGAAGGAGGAGAAAACATGCTTAAATACAGTCATACTTAGCTAATAATGTTGTAGTGTGATTCATAGGGGGTTTATTAAGTTGTGAGCAGTTAAAAGGTGAGTCCTTACTAGAGTTTGTGCGTCACAGTGAAGCATTTGTGGTGAGCTGAGTTGGAATATAATAGATATTACTCATGGGAGAAAGGCTGGTCTCTATCATAATGGAAAGAATGTATTATGTTGAGCTGTAGCACGTTACTAAGTCTCATGATGCGATGCGTGAAATAGCGTCAATTGTTTAAAAGGTATAGATTGTTATAAAGCCAAATAGTGAGATTGCACGCCCTAGAAGTGTTATGTGCTAGATCACGGTATTGACCATTGCGTTTATTCATGGTATAGTGAATTTATCGTTTATTAGTTCTGGGTTACCTCCTGTGTAATCTCATGTAGGGTGCTGGGTTGCTTATTACTTGACGGGTTCCGGTGATTATGGATAATTACTCCTCTGATTTGAGGTATATTTACACTTACTCGCGTTGCGTCACTTAAGCCGAGTACTTGGTCTGGTTAATGCAAGGATTGCCTTTGTGGTGTGGTCGTGATAGTTTCGGTGAGTTTGTGTTACTATCTCTGTACTTAGGCATATGGGGGCAAGTGTAATGAATGATGGGAAATAGCAAGTTAGTTGTAGTAATGTGTGTTTGTTCATTTTTATTATAGAGTAAAGGTACAGTGGGATGCAATGTTTATCATGGCCCTAATATGGTACTGTTTAAAGTAATAAGTGTGTGAGATGAGGTGGGGTGGCTTATGATAATTCATACTCTTATTGCAAATATGTGAGCATAGTTTAACACTTGCGAAAGTAGGTATAATATGGTTATGTGTGATAGGTGAGGAATCTGAGTCGATGGCAGCGCTCTGTGAGATTTTTTCTGATTTTGCCTCTATGAGAATAATATATCGCTTGGTCTTTGTAACATGCGGAAAAGTATGACAAGTGAATTTTGACCAATTGTTTTCACCAAAAATACATGCCACTGTGGTTGGTTTGCTCTTGTTATGTTTGATTATCTGAAATGTGGTGACTGAATAAGATAATGGGAAATTATTTCATGATTGTGTTTTCGTTGGTAAGTTTCGCTGCGTGTTGTAACCCAATAATTATGGCGGTATTTTTAGATAAGTTTGTCTTCTTTTGGAATGAGTTTTTAGTATTCCAAACGTTAATGTAGACCTGATTCTGGCGCTATATGTTATTTTTTCGTTTGCCATATTTTAAATGATCGCAATGGTGACTCTGACTAAATGTAGAGCCTTTTTTAATCGTCTTGTGATGATGTCTAGTCGGGTTTCGCTATTTTGGTAATTTTTGTTATCTCAATGATTCTTTATACTAGTTTTTATTGTAGCTTTCGCTCTGCTTTTGATCGCCGCATAAATATCGTTAACGATCGTCGGTTTGATGGATGGTACTAGAATCAATAGGTGATGTGTGTTATCTATATATTTCGCTAGTTGTATAGTTTTAGAAATGTTGGGCGTAATATTAACTGTTTTTTGGGGAAAAAGTAGTTCGAATAACATCTTTTTACTATTCACATGTTTCAGACTCTATTCATCTGGTTTTGTTGATAGAAATGTTTGTAATGTGGATTTTCAAGTTGGGGGGGTGCTGATAATGGGCTGTTGATCATTTTTACTAATCCATATTTTAGTTTTTGGGCTGATGTATTGTGATAACCAATATATTCTCTGAAAACGAGTGTCTTCCAAATAACTACTGGGTTTAGGCGTCCTATTTGATAAAGCAGTTTGATTAGTGTTTCGTACTCAAATACCTCATAATACTAGTAATTTGGTGTATTTTCGATGGACAAGACTACTTCTTTTTTGTCATAAATTATGACGCGCAAGCTGGTAAGAATTCCCTAGTGGCCTCGCATTTTCCTCCATTGCATGTTCGATGTCTTAGAGAGATGCTAAGATCTTTAATAGTTTCTCTATCTTGGGCTGGTAATCTACTGTCGTCTAATCCCTACTGCTCATCAATGAGGGTACCCAGACACACGAGGTATTAATGTTCCCTTTTAATAATCTATCCAAAATTCCAACACTCTTTTGACTATTGTTTGGCACATAACAATCAAACTTATCTTTCTATATAGCAATTCTTAAAAATGGGCCTGTCGAAGTTTCGTGGATTTGTGTCTATCTATGTTCACATTTCGCTCTGTATCCTTGGATCCTAAATCTACAGTCTTATGTTCTTCCGACTTGAATGGACACAATCTACCGAATTATTGATCTAACAGGTATAAGGGCTTGCACTCCACTCGGTTTATTTTGAGCGTGTAGTCCGTTAATGGAAATAAGTTCGCAGTGTAGAGTTTAGGTCAGTATGGGAAAATAAGGGCATAAGGGGGCTGATGTAATTTAATCAGTTAATTAGGGGGGCGCAATTTACCGATGCTTTCGGAAAATGCCATTCTTTTTGTGAATGGATCATATGTCTTCTCGGCAATCTAAAGCATGGTGAGATCCTAGATCTCAGCTAATCTATTTTTGAATAGAAGGATAAATGGATACCTTAGAGTTTAGAACAAATAAAATCGGCTGCTTATCCTCGGAGAGTGCAGTATTGGAAGAATAAGAACACTGATATGCTTTTGACTATAGTAATAGATGCTTATTTATTGTAACTCCTCGGTAATTTCTCGTAACGATTGCACTTTACCTGATCGAACACTCCACACCCTTACTTGTAATTGGGACAGCACTAAAGTGTACGTGGGGCCTCCCCAAGGTGCATGAAATCTATGGCTTAGAAATACATTGGGTGGAAAATGACTCTACTCCGTCAATTGTTCACGATAATTCCTTTTTCATTTTCGGATGAGTAAGCCAGATCGACATAAAGAAGACGGTTGTACCCCAAAATAATAGATCTATAAAACCCACTAATAAAATATGAAACCCTAACTTAGATCTTGAAGAAAAACCCTTGAATCAAAGAACCAATACTTGCAAACACCTTAGGCAACCTTAGAAATGAACTTGGAATGAGTGGATCTTGATAGAAATCAAAACTATGGAAAGTATATGTGTGTGTATGTATGTTGTGGCCAAGAGGAGAGGAAAAAACAGAAGAAAATTCTGTTGGTGGCTTCAAAATGATTATGAAACCCTAAGTTGGAAGTATGCAATGTATTTATAGGCCAATGGAAAGTTTAGGGTTTGTGTTTTGTAGCATCAAGTGACCAACACACACCAAAGGTGTGTGTGTACCCATGTTCGGCCGAACCTAGCCACAATGGACCATTTTGGTTCAAATTTTTTTGTATCATGGTTCATATTATGTGCATATGTTAGTCTTGAGTTGGTCAAATGAAGTCAAGATGTGTAAGTATCACATGTCTTGGTCTAACTTGAGAAAATATGCATGAGAATGACACTCTCATGTGTCACTATCCATCACATGCATGGAAAATTCAAATAAGATGCTCTTGATTTAATTTCAAGACTCATGGTGCATTTGGTTTTGGTTTAGGCGTCCATATGTATAGGGGGGATATGAACGAAAATTTTCACTTAAGAATATGAGATGGACGATAACTAAAGTTTACACGAAAAGATTTCTAGTTTCCGGGGTTCCGTTAGGTCAAAAAGCGAAAAACACAATTTAAACGTTAAAGCGTAAAAATAAATATCGGGAGTGATCGTAAACTACGAAACACTTAGAAAAGATAAAATAACTCATATAATATCTAAACTAATAAATATCCGATGTCGGGACGCGTCTGATGACGTTTTTCAGATTTACGCGGGTTTACTTCTCGGTAAACTGCCAGATTCAAACGTAACGTATAAAAGTCAAAAATAATTATCGAAAAAGTTTAAAATATTGACCTAAAATTATCAGGGTGTGAATAGATTTGCCATGAACATGGTCTGTGCAGTAGGAGCCTCGTCAACATCTTAATCAAAAGCATCACATTCATCAGCTTGAAACACATTATCCACATTAAGTGTCAGATCTTGAACTGGTGATTTTTTTACATTCCCCCCCCCCCCCCCCCATATAATAAAATTATTTCCCCCCCCCCCCCCCCCCCCCCCCCCCCCCCCCCCCCCCTTTTTTTTCTCTTCAAACTATATAAATAAAGATTTCGGTTTTATATCAATTTTCCCCAAAATGTAATAAGACCCCAAATCTTAAGTGTTGACTCTTCAATTATTGACTTCCAATGTATCATTGCACCTCGTGCCTTATTGACCTGAAAAACATGCTTAAAACGTCAACATAAAGTTGGTGAATTCATAGGTTTATGTAAATCAATAGTAGGACCGCAAGATTTCCAAGTGTATGATTAAGCAACAAATGCAAACATCATAAAAGTAATTACGTTTTCCTAAGCTCATGACACTAAAGCTTGACATATGTGAATTCGAATATATTTGCCAACGAGTGTCCGTGAATGATGTGCTAACCCTGCAACATCCCAAATTCGACATGGTATGCGTTCGTTCCCGGTGATAGCTAGTCACCCGAACGAGGATTGTCAATCCCTAATAGATCTATCCATAACATTCGCGCCCACATAATGTAATTCCCAATCACATCTATGCAATTAACAGTTCATGATCATGGACATAATGGGTTATGGTAACTCAGGCAAACACGTAATCTTGGTATAAAATATTACACTGCGTCTAATTTGTAAAATAAATCTTGTTTCACCCCATGGGTGTATATTCATTTAATTAATTGTAAAACATACGGGATATGATACTCACCTGAGGGAATAGTCCTCTGGAAATTGATAATAGATATCCAGTATTGAATCACACCGTTCAATACTAAGTAAATACGGCCCCCCCCTAGGCTTAGTCGTCAAGTTTAGGCTAAAGATTCAATGTATAAACTACAATAAATTTGCTGTTTATATATAATCGTTATCTCTTGTATGGTGGTGTCGTGTTTACTGTATTTGAAAATTATTTGATGGTTCTTGGGAATTCGGATATACTTTCTTATAAAAATACTTATTTATTTAAGGTCGTAAATTAAACCCGTTAATGTCCGAATAATATTAATATTCGACGATTCTCTTAAGCGTTTTATTATTTTCACTTTTGATCACAAATATTCCCCCTTAAGCTTTAAGATATTACACTTTGTCCCTAGGTTTATAAAATATAAACTTTTACACTGTAAACCTATAGTTTGAAAATTACATATTAGTACTATAGTTACAAAAATGAATTTTATGTCTTCTATAGTTACTCTGGTAGATATAGTCATTACTACTGGTAGCATATTAGTTACTCCTGGTAGAATAATATTGTCATTAGTACTGGTAGTACTATAATGGTTACTACTGGTAGATATAGTCATTACTACTGGTAGCATATTAGTTACTCCTGGTAGAATAATATTGTCATTAGTACTGGTAGTACCATAATGGTTACTACTGGTAATGTTATAGTTAGTCCGGGTAGTACAAATGCATTCGTTAAGCTTATTTAAGTTTGCTTAAGCTGTTTGGCTTATTGATAAGCTCGGATGAGCTTATTTTGAGCTTATTGGGCTCGTTGGCCCAACAACCATTTACTGAAAATTAGTACCAAGGTCCATTAAGGTTCGTTTGGTTTTTAAAGGGTATAAGGGCCTATATAAGTTTCAATAAGCTCGTAGGTCACCTTAATAAGCTCGTAGAGCTTATTACCACTTTGTGGGTCCTACTGTTGGGCCTGTTGGGCTTGTTCGGCCTTATTGGGCCCGCTTGTGGCCCGTAAGTTTTCTTAAACATTTGATTCTTTCCTACGGGTTCATGTTTCATATAAGCCCTCGATAAGCTCATGGGAGCTTAATTATAAGTTAAGAGCCTTCACTAATAGGTCGTTGGGCCGGTTGGGCCCGAACGTGGCATGTTGGATCGTGAGAGGTCCATTGGTTTCTCTAACCATATATAGGATTCGAAAATAGTCTTAGCAATTATATTTCGTTTGTTAGCCCCTATACACTAGTCGTGTTACCCATGCAAACATTTGTTTAAGTCGTGTATACCTTCCAAAGCCATTGTGTCGTGTTTTTCCTTAAGAGTTTACGTATGGTTTTTCTCATAACGGATGGTTTTCAAAACCTTATTTGTTACTAAACACGTTACTCGTTTCCTTTATAGTTTTACCACCACACCAGTTGTTAAGTGTATTCATAATACGCATCATGCGTCCTTAATTCATTTATCATGCGTGTTCTCAAGCTAGTGTGCTATACATACATACATTTGACCCATAAGCTAGTCATTACGAAAAGAATACGCATAATACGATTGTCATGAGTTTGAATGTGACTTACAAAGGTCCTAGCACCTTGTTTGAGTGTATGCGAGTAATGTGGCAATCCACGTGTGTAAAACGCGATCAATAACCAAATCCCAAGCTTCAATACTTTGTAAATGCCCAACCCTAGCTCGTGTAAACTCCTTTATAAACTTGTATGACAACTAGGAATGTTTGTGGGTTCGAATGAGATCAAGGGAGGTGTTTGTTTGCGGTTTGAAACTCGAACTAAGGGAAGAGAGTATATATGATTATGGTTTGAGTGAGTGTGAGTTGTAAGAGTGTTAAGTGTTAAGTGTGAGTGTATATTTATAGCCAAAGAGCTAGTTAACTCTCCTAGTTTCACAAACAACCCAAACCGAACCAAAATCGTGCCTTAGGAGGTGGTTTTTGAAGTTTCTAGTTAACTACACCTTGTTTTGTTAAACCACTCAAGTACATGTCTTAATTAAGTATGTTTGTACAAGGATTTTGGTTAGATCCCTAGAATCTTAAGGATTTGTACTAATACATGCATGTTGTCGTGACCTAAAGGGGCAAGGGAGGGTTCATTGGTTATTATCCAATGTGTAATGGGTTAGTGGAGACATTAAGGACACATATTAATTAACTAGGAGATGTACAAGTACTTGTGAGGATCATTAAGAGATTTTCTAGGTTTGTGTTTGTTGTGTAAAACCGGCCCTTAGTGGGTCACATATACAATATTGATTTCAATTTTTGTGTTTAAAGGTTTTCAAGTGGGTATTGGTTGAGTCTAGGTAAAGTCTAGGTATTTCCGAGGTATGTCCAAAAGTTATTTTGTGTGTGGGTGTGTTTGCGAAACGTAACCCTGTTTATCGTGACCAATAAAAATTAAACACGCAAAGTTATAAATTATCTTCTAATAATTATTTATTACTTGGTGGATGTGGGCCCTTAAATTTATTTGCTGGCCGTTTTCATTAAATGGTGTATTTCTAGTCTATGCGATTTAGCTCTAAAGCAAATTAAAAGTAACGCGTATCGGAGCAAAATATATAGTGACAATTAATGGAAAGTCGTTAAAATGACCTGAAATTGTGAAATGTTTACAGTCTCATCCGTTAAAAGTGCTTTGTCTCAAATCTTAAGACCTTGTAGCGGATGACGTAGCCCGGTTTGTGAAGAGTTATGGGTATTTTTGTTTGAACAAATCTTCACGTTCCCAGGTGAACTCAGGCCCCGCTAGAGTTCCAGTGAACCTTAACCAATGGTATCCGGCTTCGCTTCAATCATTTGATCTCCCGTTCCATGAATTTCATACGGGCTTCTTCACAATCTGGAGCTTATCATCAACATGAAATTCTTCTATCGGCTTGACTTAAGGCTGAGTCAGGTACATTTCTTCAGATTAGACACATGGAACGTATGGTGAACTCTGCTCAACTTGAGGAATTTACCAACTGAAGAACTTTCCCAAACTTTGGCTAAACACCCTGAAAGGTCCCACATATCTCAGGTCAGCTATGTCCCGTTACCGATACCGCTACGACCCCTTTCCACAGGTGAGACCTTGGCATAACCCTGTCCCCAAAATCGAACCTCCATCGGGTTTCGTTCCGAGAGCATCGCTTTTTGTCGATCCTGAGCAGCTTGCATCCTTAGCTTGATCAGGACGATCTTTTTTGTTGTTTCTTGGATCAATTCCGAAACCAGTCAGTTGGGGACTCCCCAAAACCTCGGCCAGCACACCGATGATCTGACATTTCTCGTCCTTTACAGTGACTCATAAGGGCGGCCTTTATTGCTAGCGTGATAAACTGTTGTTGTATGAAACTAAACCAGTGACAAATGTTTAACCGCCTTTGCCAAAATCGATCATCGCAAGCATCTAGCCTTTGTCCTCGAGAGTCTTTGAATGTTCTCCGCTCTGGCCGTCAGTTTCTAGATGGTTACGCAGTGCTATACTAATATTTGTAACCAAAGCTTTCTGAATGATCTCCAGAAATTTAAAGTAAATCTTCCATCACGATCACAGATAATCGAGGCAGGTATCCCGTGTCTTGCCACTATCCTGTTCAAGTACAACCTTGCCAATTTGTCTAATGGATCATTTTCCCTTATTGGCAAGAAATAAGCAGATTTGGTAAGTCGATCCACAATCACCCAGATGGTGTCAAAACCTTGCGAGACTTAGGAAGCTTGGTGATAAAATCCATCGTGATATTATCCCACTTCCATTCGGGTATCTCAGGTTGTACTGCATATCTCGATGGCCTTTGATGTTCGGCCTTGACCCTTGCACATGTCAGGCACTTGCTAACATAGGTGGCGATGTCTGCCTTCATGTTTGGCCACCAGTATAGTTTCTTCACATCTTGGTACATCTTTTCAGAACCGAGATGGATAGAATATTTTGACTTGTAGGATTCGTGCATAATCACGGATCTTAAGTCTCCATAGCAAGGTAACCAACTCCTGCCGTGTAAACATAGTGTTCCATCGGCACGTGGTTCCAATCTTCCTTGTTTATCCCTTGATTTATACCGCCTATGTCTTCATTCCGAGGTTCTCTGTGTTTTTGGGCTTCGGTCTGAGCTTTGTTTCGTTTGGGAAGATCCAAGCCAATTGTCATAACTAAGGCTCGAACCCGCAATGGCTCAATCCGTTCCTTACGGCTCAACGCATCGGCCACTACGTTTGCCTTCCCTGGATGATAACGAATGTCGCAATCGTAATCACTTAGCAATTCTAGCCAACGGCGCTGCCTCATGTTAAGCTCCTTCTGATCGAGAATGTGTTGTAGGCTTTTATGGTCGGTGAACACGGTGCATCTGGTTCCGTAAAGATAGTGTCTCTATATTTTTAGAGCAAATACCACCGATCCAAGTTCTAAATCATGAGTGGTGTAGTTCTTCTCGTGAACTTTTAGTTGTCGAGAAGCATTAAGCAATTCACTTCTCTCTTGCATTAATACAAGCCACCTAAAAACCCTTGAATGACGCGTCGTCAGTTAGACCACAAAGTCTTCGCTCCCTTCAGGTAAAGCCAGAATTGGTGCACTGCACAACTTCTGCTTTATTAACTGAAAAGCGTTCTCTTCCTTTTCACCCCAGTCGAACTTGATTCCTTTCTGAGTAAGTTTCGTCATTGACTTAGCAATCTTTGAAAATCCTTCGATGAACCTTCGATAGTAACCAACAAGACCTAAAAATTGGCGGATCTCCGTTGGTGTCTTGGGAGACGCCCAATCTTTGATAGATTCTATCTTAGCTGGATTCACATGTATGCCTCTACTATCAATGACATGTCCGAGAAATTGTACCTTCGGAATCTAAAATTCACATTTTGAAAACTTTGCATACAACTTCTCTTTCTTAAGCAATTCCAAAATTGCCTTAAGATGTTCTTCGTGCTCTTTCTCGTCCTTTGAAATTATTACTGTATGTCATCGATGAAGACAATTATGAATTTATCCAAGTAAGGCTTGCACACTCGGTTCATGAGGTCCATGAATACCGCAGGTGCGTTTGTTAGTTCGAATGGCATAACCTGGAACTCGTAATGGCCCATTACAGAGTCCGGAATGCCGTCTTTGGAATATCTTGCTCTCGCACTCTAAGCTGGTGATATCCCGATCTTAGATCTATCTTCGAATAAATACTGGATCCTTGAAGTTGATCAAATAAATCGTCGATCCTCGGGAGTGGATAACGATTCTTCACTGTCAGTTTATTTAACTCACGGTAGTCGATGCACATCCTGAATGACCCATCCTTCTTTTTGACAAACAAGACCGGGGCTCCCCAAGGTGAGGAACTAGGCCTTATGAATCCTTTGTCAGAAAAGTTGCCATGTTCATTGTTCCGTCCCCCCCCCCGATAATTCCTTCAATTCTCCTTTTCCCCTCCCAATTTCGGATGGAGCCAATCGATACGGTGCTCGAGCTACGGGTGCGGCTCCTGGAATTAAGTCGATTTGGAATTCCACTGGTCGAGCCGGAGGAAGACCTGGCAAGTCCTCGGGAAATACTTCAGGAAAATCTCGGACGATTGGAACGTCCTTTATTTGTTTTCCTTCCGACTTGTCCTCCTCTTTCTTGGCGGATATCTGTGCCAAAAAGACCTGGCATCCTTTTGCCATGTACTCTTGAGCTTTTGAACATGAGATAACTGTCAACCGAGATTCTCTCCCGTTGCTACTTTCGTTGCCACAAAAAGTCAAAGTTTCATTCCCATAGGGAACTTGAACAAGTTTCTCATCGCACACGATCACGGCGTGACATCTTCTTAACCAGTCCATACCGATAATGACATCGAAACTACCCAGTTCTACGGGCATTAGATCTATGTTGAACGGATGGTCTAAGAAATTTAAAGTGCAACCTCGTATAATAGTGTCTATCCCGACTAATTTCCCATCAGCTAATTCGACATCATAACAATTTTCTAATGGAGTTGGGGCGATGTTAATCAAGGAACTAAATGCAGTGGATATAAAGCTTCTATCGGCACCAGTGTCGAATAAGATAGATGCATAATGGTTATTTAAGAGGAACGTACCTATGACGACATTGGCATCAGGGTTTCCTGATGCATTTCCTCTCTTTTCTGCATTCCCAACTGCATAAACCCAGCCTTGTGCATTCCCATTTCCTCCATCCTTATTCTTCAACTTAGGACAATCTCTCTTGAAATGCCCTGGTGCTCCACACTCAAAACAACCATTTCCCTTGGGAGCTGCCCCATTGCCCTTCTGAGTATTAGCAACATTTGTATTACCAGTACTCCTGCAATCGCGAGCAAAATGCCCTACTTTGTTGCACTTGTGGCATTTCTAGGTGCACGGGCCATTGTGGTGAAGATGGCACTTGGTGCACTTGGGCAAAGATCCCCCATAAGACTTCTTTTCGCCTGTCCCCATATTGTAGACCTTGGCGACATTCTGCCTCTTGAAGGGTTGTTGCTGGTGACCATGGTTGTTCCTGGATGAATCATCAGCCTTCCTTTTGTTGTCAGATTGCCTTTCTGCGTAGGTGCGGAGTTTCTGATCCATCAAGTCGTTGGCCAACTCAATAGTCTCATCCAACGTCTTGGGTCTGGCAGACTTGACGTTCCTATAAATGTTGTCAGGAAGTCCACTGATGTACTTGTCAACCTTCTCGGCTTCGTTGGCAACAAACTTGGTACATATCAGGGTTAGTTCTTAGAAACGTTCGGTGTATGCTGGAACATTGTTCCCCTTAACCTTTAGGTTCCACGGCTCAATTTCTAACTTCTTGATTTCACCCTGTGGACAATACTTGTCCGTCATCTTTTTCTTGAGTACTTCCCAAGTCATTGCATATGCCTCAGGACCTAAGGTTCTTATCTGACCATTCCACCAAGTCAAAGCAGCACCTAACAGAGTGCAGGTGGCAAACTTTACTTGATTCTCAATAGCACAACCACTGATATTGAAAACTGACTCCATCTTCTCAATCCACCGAGTCAAACCGACCACGCCTTCAGTCCCTTTGAAGTTCAAAGGTTGACACTTCATGAAGTCAGCGTAAAAACAAGGGCGCGCAGTTTGCACGTTCCTTCGGTTATCCTCGTGCGAACTGTGGCTTCCATCTCCATTGGTGGAGTTTCGTAAAAGAGCTTGGTCAATCATTGCTTGGATGGATTCTGGAGTCATGTTGTTTAGGTTGGTGTTGTTAATAAGGGTATTCAGTCCTCTTCTGGTCGTAGGTGCCATGATTTGTCTAGATCACAAAAGACAAAACATGAGGTTATATGACATAATATAATAATGTATAGATGAGATATCAACATAAGAGAGGTATATAGTATAACATAACACATCCATTTCATTCATAACTTTGAAAATTTTACATGAAATAGTTGTCGGAGTACACATAATACAATACAAAAGATCTAAGGCTATGTTAGCGGGGAAAACTCCTAATACTTAACATGCATGTACAATGACCTAGTAAGATAAAATAACATGCATCACTAAATGTGACTGTCAACATCCCCAGAAGCATCCTGGTGATCTGGAATCCTAGCCTCTGGTCCTGGCTGTCTAGCTCTCCTCTGCTGCTCTCGCAGTGCTAACAACTCGGCCTGTATGTCGCTCATGTCTCTAATGACTCAGAGAGTCTCTACCATCTGTGCCTGACATCTACAGTCAGTCTCTTGAAGCACTGCTAACTCGTCCTGCTGCATCTGAAAGCGAGTCTCATGTACCTGATGTTGTGTCTGAATGAGAATACTCTGCAGCTGCAGCTGTAGTTGTGTCTGGTATGCCTGGAGATGGGTCTCGTATGCATACACATGATCACAATGGGTCTGAAGCTCCTGATGAGTCGCCTGACTCAATCCTATCGAGTAAGCCAAAGCCTCTCGGGAAGCAAAGGCCTCCTCCTCCACCATCCATACTGTGTCCTGGAGAGTCATCCTATCCCCCATAAGTAAATTGACCAGCTGCGAGTCCATATCGACTCGCTGTGATATACGAGACCTACTATCCTGAGCATCCTCTAGTAAAGCATACAAGTCATGTGTATCATGCTCATGGAGCTTAGCAAGCTCTGTGACTCTAGTATTGACCTCTCCTAAGGTCACCGGTGCTATCTCCGGCACTGCCTCTGATGGATCTACCCAAGTATCCCTAATATCGTACCTAACATCCCTGATCCCCTGTCGTCTTGCCTCAACATCTACCGTACTAACAAACCCATAATCTGTCCCTCATCCTCTAGCAGTAGAACTCTCTCCAACCTTATATCTGGAGCCTAGAGTTGACAAACACAACCTCTTGTGAGGTGGCTGCTCAGACTCGGGAATCTAGTCCCTATGGTCAACAGGTGGTGGTATGTATAGAGATGGTGACAGTAGTGGTAATGAAGGTAATGGTAATGCAGCTGTAACTGCATCAATGAGAGTCTGGGTGGATGCTATCCTGAGTATCTAAACTTGGGTTAGACACCCAGATGATGGTGGTAACGAATGTGCAGGTGGGGCCATGCACCTAGTAAGGCGCTCTCCTGCAGAGGGTGGTGATAGTGAGATAGGTGGTGATGGTGATGGAGTAGTCATGGCTAGAAATCTCTCAACATCTGCCTCTGGTGGAAGGGATATGGAAGTATGAGGCCGGACGGTAACCCTAGCCCCAATAGTAATGTCAGT